>VYXC01003154.1:437482-693091 GCA_013397175.1 Platysteira castanea | reverse complement strand
CCTCCCAGCCCCAAACCCCTAAACCCCTCTCAAATGCAGCCTACTTCCTTTTTTCCCAATGAGAATCTTACAGAACAGGAGATATCATCAAGCAATTGAAATAAGAAAGGTTGCAAGTGGCACTGTTCACCCAGGAAACAGTAAGATAAAAGTCAGTTTCTGGTTTGTAATTTTTGTTTCTCATACTTAGCCTTTGTCCAGAAAGTGAGCAGAGAAAATGGTTTAATGTTTCCAGCAGACTTTTACAAATGTTTCCATGAGGAAGCCTTCAACAGAACATCCCCACCAGAGGACAGGTTCCTCAGAGCAGCTGCCAGGTCTCTTGGTAGCTGTGTTTTGGTCAGTACCCAGGTGACATGGCATCTGTAAACTCTGACTGCTCAGAGAGCACACGGAGTGCTTCCCACAGCACCCGCCAGCCCTGCAGGAACTGGCTCCTAGCCTTTACCAACAGGCATCATGGCAGGTATCTTTCCCTCAGGCATTTCAGAAGACAAAAAGCCCTTAATATTGCAATACTGTTCAGACTGGCTAATTGCAGACTTATAAGGCATTTAACATCTAAATAAAGACCTGTTTTAAGTGTATGACAAGCACAAAGAGGTACTGCTTAGTTCTCTCACAAAGGGGTCTCCATTAAGTCCTCTTAGCAGAATACTTTCATAGATAAAGTCTTGCACACCTTACCTTCTCTCCTTTTGTTTACACAATATGAGTCGGAATAGTCTACATGGTTACAGAGACCAGAAAGGTTGAATTCATTGATCTTCTCCTGTCTATCTAATGCTGATCCACTGTCAGGAGAAAGGGAGAAGACAAGATGTGTTGAGTGTAGCTGGACTGGTGTTAATTTCTTTATTAAACCCCGTTTTGGGTTAGTGACTAAACCAGAGTCAGTAAGACACCAGTGTTTTGGTTGTTGCTGAGCAGTGCTTGTACAGCATCAGGGTTTTATTTTTCCCACTCCGTCCCAGCAAGGAGGTTGGGGGGAGCACAAGAAGCTGGGAGTTGACACAGCTGGGACAGCTGACCGCTGAGCATGGATATTCCATGCTTTCTAATGCTATGTTCAGACATACAAGCTCAGGAGAAGGAGGAGGATGCAGGCACAATTGTGGTTATGGTAGTCATCTTTCCACATAAGCATGATGTGTGCTGAGGCCGGACTTTCAGGGAAGTGGCTCAACATCTCCCTGCCAACGGGAAGTAGTAAATGAATGCCCTATTTTGCGGTGCTTGCACGGCTTTGCTTCACCTATTAAATGCTTTTATCTTGAGCTGGGAATCTTGCTTTTGCTCTTGTGATTATCTCTCCCATCCTGCTGGGGCGTGACTGAGTGACTGGGTGGGGGCCAGGACTAACCTACCACAAGAATACAGAAGAGGAAGACAAAACTGAGGCTCCAAGGTGATATTTTTCTGTATTTCCCGATAAAAGGAGGCAAATCCCAAGGCTGGAAAGGGCATGTGAGAGCTCACATTAAAAACAGACTCTGTTCCATGAGTAATATCAAAGGTGACTTCCACCACATTTTTCTGTCTGGATAGCAACTGAGATGAGACTAGACTTCTCCTAGGATTTAGAAACTTTGTGATTTTCCATTTTAGAAGTCCTAGAAATATTTCTCTACTTTGTAAAAGATATCCTGAATTATTGATGAATTATCCTTTTGGCAATGTTCTTGATGGCTTTTTTAATACAGTTAAAAACCTCTCTGTGGTCAGATTTTTCTTCAGCAAATCAAAGAAAGAAGTAGGCTCATAATTCACCTAATAAATATACATAAAACTTCTCTTCATGTCTATAAAATCGAATTGTGGTGAAACATCATATTTTAAAACATTCAGTTTTTCTCTCTATTGATCCAAAGAAAATCCTTTACAAATTGACTGTCATTCTAATGTGATATCCTTAGGTGATAACTTATAAGTACTTCTAGTCAGTTGAGTAGTAGAAGAACTATTACTGTATCAGCTGCTTGCGTAAAAACTTTTGCACAAAAGACATTTGTAATCTGCAGAATCCAATAACTACACTGAAGCAAGGATTGCAAGGCAAGGAGTCACTGCAAAGTGCTACAGGGCACGGAGTGGTGCATGTCTCCAGACAGAGGCAGCCCCGTACAGGCATTTCATAGAATCAAAGGATGGTTTGAGTCAGAAGGGGCCTTAAAGATCATCTAGTTCCAAATTCCCCACCTTGGACGAGTATGCTGCCCACCAGACCATATTGCTCAGGGCCCCGTCCAACCAGGCTTTGAACAACTTCAGGTGTATGGAATCCATGACTTCTTTGGACAACCTGTTAGAGTGGCTCACCACCCCCACAGTAAAGAACTTCTTCCAACATTTAATCTAAACCTGCCATCTAATTTCCCTGAGGCCCTGCATTCCCTCTCTGGTGCTTGGATCCTGGGGACAGCAAAGGAGACCAGAACAGGCGAGAAGAAAGGACGAGACACTTGAAACAGAAGCAATTTGAAACCTTAAAAAAGCAAATCCATGATCCAGGATCATATTTTCTAGACTGAGCAGCAGTGTTTACATTGCAGGCCACTACTTCATGTGTATGGATAAACATGAGCCATGGATACACATGCAGCTTTCCACTCTCCCTGCACATAGTTCAAAGTGCTTTCAAAGCAGCTTTCAAAGCCGTCTGTGACCAGTAAATAAATTTGTCAGACCCTCTGCCATTTGAGATGTAAGTGTAGCTTACCCTAATTTAGGGTACCCTAATGTACCTACCTAATATACTCTTAGCTAGCCGAATGTAGCTGCATTTAGGCTAAAAGGGCAGGATGGAGATCCTGAAATTGTAGGAGTACTCACCCATTTTTAGCCTCTCAGAGCACAGGGTACTAGCACAGCAGCAGGGGAGGGGAGATGCTACTTCTGTAATTTCACATTTATTTATTTTAAAGCAGACTGATAATAAATCAGTGGAAAGGAAAGAAATGTCATAAGGACCTTCTTGACTTCACCAAAAATTGTAATCAGCGATTTAAAACTTCCATTCCTGCTGTCCCCAGATCAGCTGCTTCTGCCCAGTTCGTTTGAGGAACTGACTACACTGCAGCAGCAAATTTCACCAGCTGGATGGGGAAAAAATGGAGAATTCCTTCCACACAGAAATTAAAATTGAGCACAATTGTCCCACAGAGGCAAGATAGGAGGGAACAATACAAACACCCATTTTCATGTTTCTATGCACCTAAATATATCATAGCTTTCCTACAAAAATCTCTCATGGGGAGTTTCTGTTTCTTACAGCAGCAAACAGCACAGTAAAATATACTGGCTGTAGGCTGCCATCTGCCGGGTTTTGTGATGAAAGGTCACTTGCCAGAGGATTTTGGCAGATTTTGCCTTACCACTGTAAACAGCGTGACAAATCCTCACCCATGGAAGGCTGGGGGCATCCCATTCCCACCAGTGGCAGCTAATGAAGTTTCTGGAAGCCAGTGGGTTTTCTGAACCTGACTTTCTGCTCCCCAGAAAACTTTAAAAGGACAGTGCTTTGCACAGATATTGTTTCTGTATTGACACTAATTTAAAATTAATATACTTCGATGCTCTCAGTCAGGTTACAGATCTTTCAGCCACACAAATACACAAACACACACGCACACACACACGCGTAATCTCCTTTGAAGCCGTGCTAATATGCAAATTCTAGTTTTTGTGTAACCTCATGTCATGTGTACAACCTGCACATTGCTCTCTTGCAGTAGGATTATAGTTTTATTTTCATCAGTTGATATGCCCTAAAGGGTCTACATCTGTTTTCCTCGGCTCTTAGCATCATTTATGACTTATTACGGCTCAGAACACAAACATTGGGTTCAACAGCAGCGTGTAAATTAAATGAACCTGTGCTATTGAGGAGATATTGGTTCTTTTATTTAGCTGACATTTATGCAAACATGTGCAAGACAAGTACTCGTAAAATGTTCTAGAAATAAAAGCCAAGCTTGTGTGAATCAGTAGTATTTCTGTCTGACTTCAATGAGTTCAAGATTTCAAGCAATATGTCTTGGTGTTGGTGCCCAAGTTCCTCAGCATACGATGAGTTCCACATGTTCTCCACAGTGAGTTCAGACTAAAGATAGTGCCATTAGTTTTGCAATGGAAAGTAAGGGACATGGAACTCTCTCCATATTGATCATATTCTCAGAAAAATTCTCTAGTATCATTCCAGTTGTAGTGTGTACCTCCATCTTGTGGCCATTACTTTCCAGAAATAGTCTTTAAGTTTTCATCTGAATTGTTCACTGGCTTTTTTAAAAGTCCCATGAGTCTTTGTTGCAAGCAATGTTAAACTTTCTTTGTTCCAAAAGATAGACAGCTGACTAACTATCAAATGAGCCAGTAACACAGTTGAATTTTACAGTAATTGAGCCTCACAATCATGATGCTGTAATCAAGAGGATATTGTCAAGATTAATAGACCTTATACTAACTTCCTTTTGTGTTTTCTACAGCCCTTTGCAGAATGGATATAGTTCTTAATAATGTGAAAAGGTCTTTTCTTGCTTGCTGGCTTGAGTGTTCTAATGGATCTCAGTGGAAAGCAGAGAAATTGGCAGTATTATTATGTATATGAATTTGTAAGTACATGTTTGCATTTGCATGCACATATTTTGCAATTTCTCAGAAAAGGAGAATAGGGTTTCAAGTGCAGTTTTTGGAAACTAAGAGCATTGTGAAATTTCCTGTGGCTTTCAGTGTACATCCAATAAAGTCTTCAAAGTCTTATGCAATCTCTGTTGGAGCCGACTTCTTAATTCTAGCATCTCTTCTTAAACACACTAAATCAATTAAAATTTAACATGATGCTTCTCAATTGCTTGAGCTGACAAGAGCCTCCTGAAGTTCAGGCAAAAGGTAAATGCAGAGTTTGGCACGTGGGATGGGATAACCTCATGTGACAGGGCAGACTTTGAAGGAAAGGACCCTGTGATCCAGCAGGAAGGTTTGAACATGACCCACCAGCGCACCTTGGCAGCATACCAAGGTGTCCTGATTATATAAGAAGAAGTTAATCCAGCAGGTTAAGGGAAGAGATTACGTTCAGCACTTGTGAGAACACATCTGAAATACTGTGTCCAGTTTTGGACTCCACAGTAGAAGACACTGACGTACAGGTACAAGTGCAGCAGAGGCCATCAGGCAGTTTTGTGGCTGGATAACAGGATGTAAAAGGAGATCATGTCAGCTCTGAGCCTGCTCAGCATGCAGAAGGGAAGGCTATTGGTGGGGGTATCTTGCTGCTGTGAACAATACCAGATAAGAAGGTGTAGATAAAGTGGAGTCAGATTTTTCTAGTAGATGCATGGTTATCTTTGAAAAGGCAACAAGAAGAAACCGGAACACAAAAAAATGTGAGTAACTATAAAAAAAAGATTTTCACTACAAGAGTGCTCAAACACTGCAAGAGCTTGTCTCAGGAGCCTGTGGGATCTCCACCCATAGAAAAACTTAAAAGATAGCTGGATGTGGCTGTGAGCAAATCCTGACACTAGCTTTGAGCAGGGGAGTTGGATGAAACACATCCAGAAGGTGCCTTCTGGCCTGTCAGATTCTCTTCCTCATCTTCTGAAGACTTTTCTTGTTCGCACGGCAGTAATAACATGATACGGGAATTCTCCACTGGCTCTCAGGCACTTCAGCAGCTGAGGAAGAAACAGCCCATGACACTGTAACAGAATATTCACTCGAAGCTGTCCAAGGCATCAGTTCTATGTGCACGCAATGAGACAATTCCTACCAAAGCTCCATTATAAAAGGTTTGTTTTTCCTACCTGTGTTGCGGAAACAGCTGCCTTTCTGTTATTTAAATGCTGGGCTCTGACGTCATCTGTAAATGGGTTTGCCAGCCTAACAACACAACAACAGTGAGTTGTCACGTTAGCAGATAGAAGGAGCAGCCAGTTATTTTCCAGGTAGCGGAAAGCAATTAAGAATCTCCCATGTTACTCCAGTCGGTATGGTCTGTTGCTAATCAGATGCAAATCTCACCTTAAATAAATAAGCAGACAGGTTATTTCCAAGTAGAACATCCCCATTAACAACCCTAGAGGTGTGTTTTATAAAAAACCAGTAGATCTCGCTGAGTCTGGTCTGCACTGCAATCAGGCAAAAGGAGTGCCATCTCCTTTTCCTGGCCCACAAACGTGTTAGGAAGGGAATATTTGGCAGCCTACTGAGTTATTTCCTTCCAATCTGAAGGACAGGAAAACTTGAGGGACATTTTGAGGGCTCTTATCCCTAAAAAACAAGGCTCCAAATTAGTTTCCAGTGTTGCTGTCAAGTTAAAAAAAGGCCATCCTCAGATACAGTATTGCATGCAAAAAATGTACTAAGTAAGATTAATTGTTATTATAAAGTAATTCCTACTAGTTCCTAGTAATTCAAATATCTAGCTTTTTTTTTATCTAGGGTTTTTTTTTTTTTTACTACAGCTAATGGAAATACTAAGTAAAATACTTCACTTCTGTTGTGATAAATCAAATCCTAGTGCTATTTTGAACATCCTAGGCATTTTCAGACTGTTAAACTGGGCATGTCACCTTACAGTCAATGGATTTATCTATTAAGTCCTGGGGTATTCAACATCATTTGTATTTGCTATGGAAACTCCATTGGTGCCATTCTCCATTAGGTAAAGTAGATTTTAGGATGAGCTCTGATGGCAAAAAAATCATAGATTACAGATATTGGATGAGATTTTATTTTTTTTTCATTTCACCTCCTAGAATGCAAAACTAAGGGTTATAATTTAAAATCAGTTGCCAGTTGAGAAGAATATAGGAAGTTGAGTATCAATGCCTGAAACTGTCACATGTAATGATAGCACCATGAATAATGTATAAGTGATGATGACTGCTAATTATATTTGGAGTTTCTTAAATGTAGATCTGACTTCATTGGGTCTGAAATCGCAGAAAAGCAGTGAAGTTTATGGAGCATGAAGTACAGCAGTTTCTTGTTACACATACAGCTTCAAAGGGTATTACAAGTGCTTTCTGACAGTCTCTATCTATAAAAAATATCAACTCAATATCGACTCCTCTGTGGAGCAATACAGAACCTGGGACTCACATTTGGAGTACTTCTTACTGAAGTAGTAGTATAGTAAAGACAGATACTTATTTCAGGCAGATGTTCTGTCTTTATTTCTTAGCATCTAAGTCTTGCCTTGATTGTTGGCTATCTTCTCAAGTAACTATTTCTAACAAATACTAGGGTTCTATACATACACAGAGAGGAAATAGGTGACACCAGGGCCATTTTTTTTAATTTATTGTAAGCCTTTCAAATTTTAGTTGCATTCAGTCTTGTAAAAATGTCTCTGGTGTTCAACATACTACTGATCTCTCAGCTTTTTAAGTCATCAATTCTTCGTCCTGGAAGGGAAAAAAAAAAGGATAAAAGAAAGCATCTAGGCGGGACATAAGAAAACTGGTGATTTTTCCAAGCTCTCCCATTGCCTCCTATGTGAGCAAGGTATTTGGTAGCAAACACTACTCTGATCTCCTAAGGGAGAGGGTCTTTTCCATGAATTGTGAATGGCAGGAGGGAAAGGAACACATTCCTTTGATGCACTGCCATGCACAACTGCTAGTCTGGGTGTGCATAAAAGTGACCCTCTCTGCACATGTTGGGTTGCAGGTCCCCAGGTTTTGGATTTGGAGCCCTGTTGAGCATTGCTGTGTTCAGATGCTGCTCTCATATCCACTCCATGTGGTAACTTACCTGCTTTAAAGGATGGGATGATGTTTTCTGCAACGTTTTGAATGGCTGCCCGCTTATCCACTGTCTTATTTCTCTGATGTCCTTTGTCACAGGTGTAGATCTTTTTATCATCCCAAGTTTATTTCTCTAGTGCTGTACTGCTCCTCCACACCTTGCAGTTCCCATAGCTGGGAGAAAACAAGCTGTCAGCACAGCCACAGGAAGCCTGTTGCCAGGGCATGGGCATGTCTGCTTCTCTTCATCATAAGGAGCCAAGACATTTTACATACGTTCACTCTGTTAAGAGCAAGGTGACACAGTCACTTCAAACAGCAAAAGGCAAAAGAACAGTTCAGGAGATGCATGACAGGACATGGTGCATAAAGGCCATGGACATTGGATGCATATGGTAAAAAAGAGGAGTGACCTGATTCTAAAACACAAACAAAGACTTTGTTATTTAACTGAGAGAAAAAAAAGAAGAATGAAAAAAAAAGGGCAAAATGAAAGAACTGGAGTTCAGCACTACTACCATGGTATTTTGTCATAAACAAAGTGGCAAATAAGGGAATTGACATTTTCTCAAGGGTACCTAATACCGAGATTTCTCAGTACTACGTCTTTCTACGAGAAGCACAAACACTTAGGCACTTCAAAGGTAACATAACACAGAGGAACAAGACATGAATGTTAATGTAAGGCAAACAGAAACATGACTTCAAAAAGGAAAGTAAGACAGATCATTTAGAGGCAGTGAGATAAAGAAGGGAAAAAAAAGCCCAACCAACCCACCAAGCAGTGATTTTAGGTAAATTGGCTTGCACATCTGACTTTCTCTCTCTGTCCCTGTAGTAAATACTTGGTCAACTAAATTCTGCCACTTAGCTGACTGCTCCTTACTCTTCCTTGGCCTCTTTCCACATTCACACTTCTCACAGTTCATTCAGAACATATCAGCTGTCCAACTATCTATACATTCACACAGATACAGAGTCAACATCCTTGCCCTTTAGTCTGACCTTTTTCTTACTCACCTCTGAGCCCTTGCTCTGATCTGACACGGTTCCAGTCACTTACCTTTCTTTTCACTCTCATGCATGATGCTAACAGCTTCCTTCTCCTGTCCATCACGGATGACCAATCTGTAGTGATCTCTCAGCTGGGTCAATCTCTGCAACTACTGATCTACACACTGGTCTATGCTCTTGAGAGCAGCACCAAGTAAACACAGTACGGAAGACACTGGATATTTTGGGCTTCTTTTTTTCATTGCAATCTTTCTATTTTTGTTTTTCCCCAAGATGGAAAGCATTTTTGCCAGAGGGGCAGCAAACTCCTTTGTTCATATGGCAACTATCACTTTGATACTAGCATTGCAAGCAAATTGCAATGCACGGTTTGCCCCAGAAAGCTGACAGAGTGAATAAAGGAAATTGAAGATGTGGATTTCCCCACAGCATTTAAAGCGATAAAAGTGATGGACTTAATTCTCACCAAGGGAGAAGAAGGTCAGACTGCTCTACAGAAACCTATTAAGGCCTTCAGGAGAGGCACTGAGATCAATAGATATTTAGAGGGTAGCCATAGTATGAGATAAATGTTTTTTGGAAGAGGAAAAAAGTTTTAAGAAAGAATGTAGGTGCTAGTGGAAAGCTGACAGTTGCTTAAACAAGGACAACAGGAAAAAAACTCAACCCCAAAAAACAGAAGCACAAAAAATGCGCTTGTGGCTCCTTGAAAATATTTGCCCAAAACAGTGGGAGTTTTGGTTGTGTGCACACTTTTTGCTGTGTGCACACTTTTTCTGTTTTCCTATTAAGGATACGGCTGAAACCCATTTCTTTGACCTATTTACAGAACTGCAACTGGAAAAATAAGATTTTCTTTCCTAACGTACTCTGTAACTATCATTAGTCAAGCAAATAATGACATAAAGACCGTACAAAAATGCAAGTTGGAAAGACTATTTAACCTCTTCAATGCTTACAAAATATGCTTATTTTGTCTCCATATGTAGTAGTTCATTAAAACTGGCTCTTTCTTGTAAGCATTGTAATTGTACCAGTACGGAAATAACAGGTTGACCTTTCAGCCCTGGTGTAATCATGACCTTACTTGTTCCATTAAGGTAGAAAAACTCTCTCAGGGACGGTATCTGAAAATGCATCAGTGGGAGATTTTTGTCTTTTATAGCTGTCAGGAAACCTACTGGGATGTCTATTTGCTGGGTGAAAAAGATGATGCTTCCATGAGGAAAAAAACTATGAAAACTATCCCAGTAAAACAAGAAAGTGAGGCAGCATCTGGAATGAGCACAAAGCAAGAGCACTCACCCAAGTGTGAACAGGAACCTACACAAAACTGACAAAGAAAAGAAATTCTATGCCTTTGAAACAGCTCCAGTCAGCTTGAAATAAACCGGACTGCTATTCTAGTAAAAATACTCCTAAATAAATTGTTACGGTTCAAACAAGCAAAGCAATCAGACTTTCTTTTCTTTGCTGAAACCATATATACTGATTCCCTTTTATCTGCCTATCACAGCGCTCTCCTCTGAGCCGCAATAATTCATCCTTCAGGATTGAATTCTCCCGAGAAAATTTCAATTCATAAACAGATCCTTTGGTGGCATAACACATTGCCTGGGAGTTTTTCATTCAAGATGAATATTAAAGGCAGTTATATATAGCAACCATAATAACAGTTGGCGAAGGTCTGCAAGACCTTTTCTCCTCAGTAAAAAAGGTCTTAGAAATAAAATTTTAACTTGTTCATCTGTTCTTCCCTATAGGAAAAACTCTGTAGTTAAATCTAGAAAAGAAATTTGGCTTACAACTCTGTTACAATAATAAGCATTGTTCTTACAAATAAACTGCAAAGATCAATGAAAGACGCGTGTTGTCTTGTGATGTGCTGCCAATATTTTAACAAAGAGCTCTAACAATAAAAAGGTCCTTCCTTTGCTCATGGTGATCTTGACACAGCAAGCAAGTTGTAAAAATCTTCCTTTTTGATCCCAAAAATTCTCTATTAGACTTGCAGAAAATATGGAAAGACAAAAAGGGAAATAGTCATTTAAAATTACTTTTTGCTGGTCATTTTTATTTTATGTTCTGAAAATTAGATTGGTGGAAAAT
Organism: Platysteira castanea; assembly: GCA_013397175.1. Classification (NCBI taxonomy): domain Eukaryota; kingdom Metazoa; phylum Chordata; class Aves; order Passeriformes; genus Platysteira; species Platysteira castanea. Next base: position 682,217 of record VYXC01003154.1, on the reverse strand, counting down.
CAAAGAAATACACCTGTGGACAAGAACAGGGATGATAATCCAAGGCATAGATAGGACAAACTAGGGGTAGGTACTTGTCTTAATCTTCTGATGCCAGGTACACAGAGAATGGAGGTTTAGCTGAAATTTGAACCAGGAAGTTTTAAGCAGTCATTCTTCACACCTTAAAGATTTTTAGTTCACCTGTGCTGTCCAGGAGAGTGGTCTCTCACAGTAGGGACTTTCCAAGAGCATGAATAGCTATCATTTGACATGAACTTAATTCAAAAGTAAAAGAAGCCAGAACCCAGGCAGAATTTAGGCTCCTTAAGTTCAAAATCGCAGTTTTAAGTCTCTGTTTATCTGCTGCCTAATCTTGGAAACATCACTGTTTTCAAAGTGAGAGTTTCTCAGCAATTTACTAATGTCCAGCATCACTCAGGGTCTCAAAATTAGTGGTTCCCCTACCTGTATCTAGTAATCATTCCCAGTCAGTAAGTGTACACTGACAACAACTGTCATAAATCCACAGGGGCAACAATTTTCTTCTAAAATACTTCTGTTGCTACATTCTTTCCTCAGACTCTATTCCAAATTTCTAGAGAACTCACTATTTAAGTTATATACCAAAGGAAAGGGAGATTGAGGTTTATTTCCTATGCATTCTTGAGATTGCCTTAATTGGAATCAGAGGCTCTCCTAGCTGACAGGCAGTACATGGAGGGAAAGACCTTTCAAGAACATGTAGTATTTATTCCTGTTCTTTAATGTTACTATTTGCTCTCATTCTTTAATCAGCCTGATTAAAACCAATACTTTGAGCTTTGCGCACAAGTAATTTCAAGATTCATTGCTTCAGAAACAGAGCACAAACACCATGAGAACTATCCTGTAATTTTTGCCTGTGGGTTTTTTAATGAGTGTCTTTAATGTTGCCTAAAAAAAGAACAAGGTTTGTATGTTTGAAGACACCTCAGGTGAAAATGCATTGGCTCCAGAATTATCTATTGGTTTGTTTTACTCATTTGTTGTTTTTAGAGACATCTAAAGGATGGTCTCCACTTTGATACCCTGTGATCTGAGAGCACTCCTTGCTGTTCCCATTCAGAATTTGTCTGAAAACTCAGGCTAACTACAGTTCAGTCTGATTTATTTCATAGGCAAAACATTCACTCCTCAGTAATACTGTGCATGTGTCTTGAAAATGTGATTAAGTGGTAGTCTAGAGATGAGCTACAGGACTTTCTCCAGATCAGAAGCAAGGCCATTACTCTTTCATCTTGGAACTGGTAGAAGAATTCAGCAGATCACTAACACTGAACATCACTAAACTGTAGTCATATGAAGGATTATAACCACCAAAACCAAAATCAAAATGCTTCAAGACTACAATACATGTAATTTCTCTGTGCTCGCCAAACATTTCAAAACTCATCAAGTATAAGCCTTTTAGACTCCTTTGTCATCACTGATGAGCAATTCTGAACCTTTTGCTCACAGATGAGATGCTGTTTGATATATCATGAGATTCCTGAGGAGTTTTGTTTGAATAACTGAAGAAACACACATATTTGAAATTTTGGGTTGTAGCTGTGAACAGCATAATTCAGATTTAGCTACTGTTTCAAGATTCATGCAGGGACCCATCTTTCTAAAGAAATTCCGTAAGATTTAAAGTTGGATTTCACTATGATACCTTTGCCAATCTTATTCCAAGCGTGAGACTCGCTGGCTGTCAGCATCTCCACTATTCCAAATACCTGGTGACATGAGGACAGCTTTGGACAGCACAGGAGGCCTTTTCAGCACAGGAGGAAAAAAACAAACACAGGGAAAAGTTCATACTTATTAAAAAAGAAAAAAAAATAAAACGAAAAGAAAGCAACATATATGGCATGTTGGATGCTGTCTTAGAACAAAATTCATACCACCCCATAAGAAAGATCTGGGGCATATTAGGAGTAAAGATCAATGTGGCCTTCAAACAGCACATTGTGGCCACATAAAGAGTTCATGTTGTAGAAAACAGCTAAAGTACTGGAGTCTTATTTCAGTCTATCTTCAGCTGGAAGACCTGCATACAGTACCTCCTACCACTCTTTTGTTCAAAGCAAAACTTTTCTCGGGCTCTTGTCCTTAAAATTTTGACTGTCCTTTTGACTCAGCTCTATTTACCCTTTTAGACACGAGCTCAGCAAGCTGGCAGACCTAGTTAGCCAGGAACATCCATTAGCTTAAAGAAATTCTAACAATTAGTTAAAATTTATTTTGTGGGTTTGGGGTAGATTTCTTTGTGTGCTTTCCCAGGAATGGAGTAAAAAAAAATCCAGGGAATTTGTAATGAGTTAGCTGTGGAAACCAAGAGCACTCTTTAAATTGCTTTGCAGCAGCAGTCCTCATTTCATTTCAGCCTTTGCTGATTTTTTTTTTTTTTTTACAGCACAGCAAGAGGTTTATAGCTTACTGTCAAAGACAGAAAGAGAAAGAAAGGAAAACAGAAAGGTGTCAATTGTATCCTTGATGTTCTGATAATCATAAAAGGATTTCCCATTTAACTGGTTCTACTTCAGATTATTGGATCAAATCTACCTTTTATATGCCTAATTATTACAGTAGAGTTTTAAGCTTTCAAGTGGGAGACTTGTTACTGCTCTGCTTGTGTGATTTCAGTGCTGTTTTGGGGGAATAAAATGGGTTAAAGCTCAGCAGGCCCTGGACATGGCTCACTTTCATGGGAGCGGGATGCTGGCATTGTGGTAGGCAGACAGACACCCAACTCCATGAACCTCAAGCAGTTACCCAGGACTCACAAGAGGTTCACCACAGGAGGGTATTGCTGATCCAGCTGACATGGGGTACTGGGATCTGTGAGCATTGAGACCAGCGGAGTTCTGTGACCCCCTCTCACTGCCCAGGGATTCTGGATGCACAATTCGGGGGACGTACAGCCTTCCTGAGGCAGCAGGTCACATCATCTCACAGCTCCAGCTGATCCCACAGCTCCTGCATACCACAGGAGCAGCATTTCCCACATTGCTTCTGCATGCACTTTAAATAAAATCCTCTTTCCCTAGAAGTAGTGAGCACATCTTGGGAAAACAGGGCAAAACCTGAGGACACAGCACACCTCTGTTCTCCCACTTTGAGGATTATTCTTACATGTATCTACCAACAGGAAAACTGTAAGTGTAGATAAGAGAGTAATTTGACTGCCTTAGCTCAGTGATTAGATTGCAAGCAGAAGCCAGACATCCTGACCTCCTGACTCTGCTTGAAAGATACCACCATTGTCATAAAGTGCTCAGACAGATTGAAAACACAAGTCATGTGTGTGACGTCTTACTGTGGAAACAGAAAGTATTGAATAAGAGCAAAGACAAATTACTCCACTGTAATACTAAAAAGGGTTGGAATAAGTAATCAATCATAAACGAGATTTCCAGTCTGCAAAATAAAGGACCTGATTCAAGAAAAGCCAAATGGCAGGAATTGCAGTAGTCTGGACAGGCACTGTAAATGTTCCTAAAGATGGAAAGATGCACATTTATCTGTGCAAAGATCAGGCAATGCACAGGAGCAAAGGGCTGCATTCCCTGGCAAGAGATTTTACAGGTCTACTACTCATGGCACAAAGAACTGGCTCCTTACAGTTGCTTTAAGTCTGGCTACCACTGGCTGCATTTCATGCTTTGGTCTCACAGCAGAAGAGGCAGCAGACAGTCTTACTTTCTGTGCCACTCATGGGTTGCAGATCTCTGCCAAGCTGTACTGGCACTCTCCATCCTTTAATTATTCTCACTTCTCACACCTTTTTCCAACTGCAACACCTCCCTCAGAAGACGTGGTGATCAGAACTACACTTAGAGTATCAGCTGGGATAAAACCACATGTTTCTACGGCAGAAAGATGATGGGGTTTTTAAAATTGATTTATTATTCCTTCTTAATGATTCCTAGTGTTTGATCTTGTTTCTGACTGCTACTAAGATAATGTTTTCATTTATCTATTGTAACTCCAGAGTTTTTTCTGCAGCAGTAATGATCACCTCAGAGCCTGCAACTTTACGCAATTATAAGATCAGGTTTTCCCCATGTACATTTCTTTGCATTTGTCTATGCAGAATTTCATTTGCCATTTTTTGTCCAGTCATCCAGACATGTCCAACCTTTTGCTGTCAAAAATAGAGGGATTGCACTCCATCTAACTACTTGGTTTGCTTTTCATGCTCTATCAATAACTTTCTCATGTAAACTTTTGTAGAATTCATACATCTCCAGCAACTCTTTCTGCTCTGCTGAAGCAACAGCTTTTCATCAAAAATATTGCATCCAGCTTTTCTTGGCAATATATTAGAGTCTTCATTTGCTTTGTAGTTCAGTGACTTTACGCCTTTTCAGTGTTTTGCATATAAATTAAACTGAAAAGGACATAGACACAGCTGGTTTAACTCAACGAGGTTTCAAGTAAAATTTCTAATTTTCTTCCCTTACTTTCAGTTATTTTGAATAATTATTTGTGCAGTTGAGGGGATTGTGTACAGAACTACTATACACAGTATAGCGCGGGATGTGTGCAATAGCAATGCTGGAGATTATCAAAATCTTAAAGTTTTGAATTATTTTAGCTTTCCCTTCATATCTGCTTTCATTTTAACCACAGTATCCTTGGCATGCCTGTTTTGACTTGACAAGATCCACAATTGACAGACCATTTTCTGGAACATGACTAAATCCATGAATCCAGAGCAAGAACCTTTCTGAAATAATAAATTGGAACTTCTTTGAAGCACTGGAATTGCAGACATGAACCCAGAACACTGCACAATGCATGGGGCATTGTTTACCTTACGGTCTGTATTGGAGTAGCTACTGCATAAGACTTATGATCATCACACCATGTGGTGCTAGAATTCTGTTCAACAAAATAAACTCTTCTTGTTCCTGTCTAATGATCCAGAACAAGAGAGGCCCAGTGAGCAATATTACATGAGCACTGAATCAACAGCTTATTTTGAACACACAAGAACATCCGCCAAACAGTGATATGGTGGGAAAATGTTGTTTTACTAAACATTATAAGAGAAATTAAAGTAAGTAATGATCCAGTTGTTAATATATCCTATTTGTCAGTGGTTTTGTTAACTTGTAGAAAATATAATTACTTTGGAAGTTCTTGCTGCCTATTTATTATACACCTCACATTTTATTCACACCTATAAAAAACAAGATGGTAAATGCTTTGAAATGCTGACTTCCACGCTAACTTCAGCTTTTTGCAGTTTACCCAGGTGAAAATTTCCAAGACAGGTGAACCTGTGAGATGGAAGTGGGGAAAATTATCAATTACTGGAATAAAGAGGTTGCTTGGAACCACATATTTAGGCAAGCTGTTCTAAAGACTAGGTGTATAGTGAGGGTCAGGGAGTTTCAGAGAAAATGGAAACAGGGAAAGTGAATACTATAAGAAAGAAAACGAAGATCGAAACTAGAGAGAATGATCCAAAGCATTCACTCGCAGAAATTTTAACAGAAATGCTGACTGGTCTGAACAAAGAAGTGATGGAAATATCTGAAAGTACCAAAGAACTCAATACAGAACAAGGGCCAAAATAAAAGCATGTGTTAATAACCAAGGGCATGGCTGACAGCAACAGACTGGTTAAAACTCTGGAATAACTCTCCTTACTCTCATCAAGATCTGCAGGTCTATAATCTGATAAAACCACTGCACATATCTTTCAGTAGATCTGCATTCTAACAACAGGCAGGGGACAATAAGATGACACCACAGTGTGTGTGCTAGTCCTCTTCCTCTTATCCCAGCAGGAAGATTCAGTAATGCTGTGAGAAGACCCAAAATGAAGAAATACTGACAAAGCTTTGCTGTATTTTAGACATGCTTAAGAAAAAAGTTCTGAGGCAAAATAATCACACTAAGGCTTGTAAAAAGAGGTAAAAATACTGTATCAATGCCAGAAAAGAACAATGTGACATAATGAGGACTCAACTGTGGGTGTACCTTTTCCCTGTCATACATGAGTGACCCTGGACAGACCACTTAGACACATGTCCTTGTGCTTTGTGGTGCTGAGCCACAGAATCACTGAATTGTTTGGGGAGAAAGGGACCTTCAAACGGCTCTGAGGGTGAGTGAAATCTGTGTGGGAGAGACCATGAACTGGTCTGTCTTTGTTTGGGAAAAAAAATCTCCTTGCTCTTTTACAAGGTCTCACAATGACTTAACTTCCTGTTTATCTCAGATAACCAGGCCTGTGTGTTTTGATCACAATTATAGACTTAAGAAATTCAAGAATTCCCTTTTTAAACCAAATAAATTTATCTAATGACAGCACATGCACAAAAAACTTCTTTAACATTTTCATATTACTATATTTTTTAGATTTTCCATGGAAATAATAGGTACTGAACTGTAAGTTTGTATAAAAATTGTCAAAGACCTCAGCATCAATAGTACACATTTACTGATTAATATTTCATAATTATTTTTAACACAGTATTTTACGGATCAGTTTGAGCTCTACCCACTACTTCTCAAAAATGGATAACTTCTTACAGACTCTTTTCACTTCTTCACACCTGAATTATACAGTAGCAAACACTCTTTAAAGAACATGACTGTAATCTTCCTACTAAAACCAAGAATATGTTATTGGGAGGTGGGTTGTACAAATGGTGGAGAGAAGAAGCTTAATATTAAGTAAGAAGGGCAATAATAAGGCTTAACTTTGATATTTATGTTTCAGAGTTTGGGGTTGGCCATAGTAGACTGCTATTAAAATTAAACTCAAAAGACTTTGCCTGAAAGAATTGTAGTTGTATTTTCTCTGCATGAATGAGAATACAGTCTACTACTAGTTGGCATGCTAAAAAAGCCAAATCCATATAAAAGTGCATTGAAAATTGTGAGGTAAAAATGCTGCTTATGGTACACACGTACAAATGGTCATTATTCACAATAGTGCCTGGGTTTTACAGACTTTGTGAAACTGCTGTGTTCGTTAATTTTGTTAACAGGAACTGTGGACCAATTAAAAGCCACACGAACTCCTAGACAATTCTCTATTCTGGATTTCACAGAATTACTTCCAAATTCAGCATCTAAGAGGGAGACAGGCCAACATAGCCAGGGAGTGCAGACTGGCCACTAATAAAATTGGTGTCTGCAGACTTTGAAGAAGCATGTGGATGACTGCTGCACCTGGGCTAACAGCATGTGATCCAAAGTGACAAAGCAAAAAAATATATTTATAGATAGATATAGACACAGATAGAGATATAGATATGTAGACACAGAGAAAAGAGTTTGTCCAGACACTCGGACAACTAACTGGAAGAGAATAATCCAGGTAAAAGGCAAACCTTAAAGAAAGACAAGTTAGGGCACTTTACCTCTTCTGAGGGCTGAGACCTGCTTCTCCCTGCTGACCTTGCAATTGCAAACAGTAACTTTCAGAACTGTTAGTGAAACCTGGAGCAGTTGACAGGTGAAGCCCCTGTGCCACATCTTGCAGACCTTTTCTGAGATCTGTGACTGCGCTGAATGCACAGAACAATCAGTTCTGTAATTCTGAAACTGTCTGACTTCATGTGGGACCCTGAAGGATCCAGACCCTTCCTACAGAAATTTGCTGAAATTGCATCAGATTTGGTTCCTTTGATAAAACAGATTCCTTCAACACTATCTCAGCAGTCTCTACCCATTCCAAATCTTCCTCAAATCCTCATGTCACATTCGATTTACTTATTTTTGTGCTAGAAAAATGCCACTATATGTGAGATATACCACAGCCATCTGAATTTTTAGATAGTTTGAGCTGGGAAAAACACATGTAAAATAGTAAATATGGCACAGAGCTGGGAAAAAGCACATAAAAATAGAAAATACATCATAGAGCCACAGATCATCCTATGGGATATAGAAGATGCTAAAGGCCAAGTGATACAGAGCTAGACCATAGCTAGGTCTGAATTATCTCTTCAAGAAAAAGAGAAAAGAAACAATAGCAACAGAAAAAAAAAAAGAAAAACCAAACCAAACCAAACCAACAAGATCCAGTTGGTTGAGGTAACTGGGCAGGTAAAGCGGTTATCACTATTCTTGAAGTTTTCATTGTGCTTTCATCCCTATCCCTCTCTCTCTCCTGTGCTGCACAGCCTAGTGTGCTACTTTTGAGAATGTCAAAATAGGAGCCGTACTTCCCTTCTCACATGAGCTGGGCAGGGATAGAAATGGTTGCTGCGTACCCTCTCTTCCAGGAAGTCTCCCCATATTCTGCCTGTTTTGTCTTTGACACGAATGTGTGCATTTCTAAAAGTTTTTGTACATACATCCTGACATGTCCCAGATCATTAAGAACAGAGGCCACGTGTTCTTGCACATTCCCCATTTCAGGAGCAGGTGGCAGATGAGGTGTCTCCAATGCTGAGCACCGTTCTGCTGTGTGCTGGAGAAAGAAGCTGATTGTTCAGGGATGGTGGTGGTACAATTGAAAGCAGAGGAGATTGTCTCTCTGTTAGCTGGAATTCTGGAAGAGAAGACTCTTGGCCTCCAACATGTCCTGAACAGCGGCTCTGTCATAGCACAGGGGGTGGGAGCCAAACACACAGAGCAGAGCTAGACTAGGAGAAGACCAGGAGACTGTGCTGCCCCTAATGAGTAACAGCTTCACTATCCCAGGACAGCTTAAACTCCTCCTGAACTTGTATATCTGAGAGAAACTGGGCTATTGAGTGCTGAGCTTGGAGTGAGTCAGTTCTGTGTGAGGACACACACTTGTGCCCTCTGCAGCCTGCCAGAACAGCAGAACTGCCATTATCAGACAATAGAGCATATGTTTTCGAATAACCACCCATCTGTCTATCTTTTTTTTTTTCCTTTATTTACCCACTCTGACTGCACCTAGGGTTGGTGTCTGCTCAGAGATAACAGACCTCAGCAGGGAACACCTGAAGGCACGTACAGGCAACACAAACACACAGAATAATAATGACAAATAGGATAGGGTGATATTTTGCCTCCAACTGCCAAAGGACTAGAGGGCAGCTTTTAGAACTTCTATGCACGTACAGTTGCTGTACTTCTACCATTTCCAAGATCATCTCTGATGATTTCATCTTTTATAGTTTTCTTTGCATGTTTTCTTATGCATACACACACAGAATTGGGTGAGACAATGATGAAGCTCTCTTTCTTGGTGCAACTTCAGCTATGTCTTTTCTTGTTCTGATACTTTCAAGATTCATAAGAGTTTTCACTAATGTTAGATTGATATTTCTCAAAAAATGTTCACCTTCTTTTCCTGAACACCCCCTCTTGATAGCCTGCATGTCAACAGAGAAAATCTTACAGCAAATATTAAACAGCTGTTTCTTCCATCTACAGTATCATACATTACACCTTTAGAGCTTCTGTATCTTTCACTGATCCCAAAGAACACAATAAACTTCTGTGGCATTGGCAATGAGTTTGTAAAGATGTGTCAGCTAATACTGTGGCAGTTGATAATAAAGCAGTTTTCTCTCTTCAGTACACATGTACAGCAAACTTCCATAAAACATCCATGAACTTAATGTGCAAAAAAATCCAAGCCTAAAATTTCTAGGATCCCCAATCCTAATTTGAAAATCATCTTCAAGAAATCCATGCCACAGTGTCTTTATCTTGGTCGGACACCTGGAACTGCAGTGGAAAAGCTTCCTGTTTTCTCTCACACCTGCTCATTTTGGTTTCATAAATAGATGATCTCATGGAAACAAGAAGAGTTCAATATAGTGAAAGATGGGAAATGTCTTCACGTTGTTCATATCTCATCAAAAAAGCAAACTGCAATGCTCACACTTCTCTTAATATAGTTCTTCACCCATGAATAAGTTCCATACTGCTGCATCTTACTAAAATGAGTCTTTGAATATTATTTTGTAAAAAAAATCTTATTTTGTAATTTTCCAGTTATTTTTTTTTGTGCACACACTGCAAATGCAACTAGAGTGAGCAAAACTCATTTGGTAATCTCACTCGTACTTTAGAATTTATTTCAATCTCATTTTAATTCCTCAACATCGGCCTTTTTTTTGGCATGGTATTCAAGCCTGTGAATCTAAATTTGATCAATGCATATTTGTATTCTTCCGTAGATCCTACAGCTGTCAACATTTTTTTCCAGCTAATGAAGCACATTCTCATTGTCACCCACCAATGAAAGAAAATTCACTGCAGCTACATGGCTAATGAGAACACATTAAAAACATTTGAATGTGCAACACAACTCCAATTATTATTAAAAACCAGAGCTATGTTATAATAGTTAATGCATACAATTAATTATTGGAATCCCTGTTGTTTGTGTATTTCTGTTGTCGTTCCTATGGCAAACTGATTCTGCCCCAAAGAAAAAAAAGCTGTTCTGCAAAAGTATTTTTATGAATCACAGATCATATCCGGCCTGGAATAAATGCTGAGTTTTACCATTGTATGGAAATAAATTTCTTCAATCTATTAAAAGACTTTTAATAAAGAACTCCTAGGAGGTTTTGTGGGTAAATTCCAGCAAAACAGTATAGATATATATTACAGCATTTTTACTCTCTCTGAAATTACTCTGTACTCCTTTGTGGGGGTGAAAATGGGTAGGAGAATGACCATCATCCAATTGGTCTTGTTTCCTTACCGGTAAAAATGTTACAAGTTAAGTGAAAAATTATTGCCTTGCTTAAGATGAAAGGTTTGGGTACAGGTTTGTTTTTGTGAGATTCATGGATGAAGATTCCTGCATGAAATAGCTAACATTCTGGCCACGAAGACTTATTTTACACTGTACCTTACACTGTTGGATAAATTAAACAAAATATTAAAGTGTCCATACATGCTGACACAGATTTTTTCACTTTCAAATGTCTGAAGGAAGAGCAAATAATAGTTTATAAATAACTCTCCCTGTAGTTTATGGAGAAAAGCAAGGCTTCTTCCAAATGCCCTCTGATATCTTTATTAGGAGGACATAGATGTATTCTGGGAGTATGTAACAGAGATTTTACAAACTGACCTCTTAAAAAATCTGTTTCACTCCACAGAAACTAAAAGGAGCTGGCAGGATGTATAACTCACAGTCAGGTGTCCAGTCCTGAGATTTCTGCACCCAGGGGGATGAAGCCCTGCCTGAAAAGGAAGTGTTTATCAAAGGATTCAATACCAGCACAACCTGAGTAGGGCCTACAGAACAAGAGGAGTCCTTTAAGTTCTGTGAAGTTCTGTGGATCTTTAACCCCAAAAAAAGGCATTAATTGGGAATTTATGAAGGAGACACAATTCTGTCCCAAAACCACCTTAGATGCTGGCAACACAGCCCAGAGATGTCTTACGAGTTAAAATGCAGATGGAAAAGAATACTAATACCTTAATTATATACAGTGAGTACGTGAAATATAGGCCAGAATCCTCTCTGTCTTCAAGTATGTCTATTTCATACAACTCTGTCAAAAAATAAAGAAGGATTTAACCCCTATGTGCTCTGGATAATAAATATGATGATAATCCTTCAAATGAATACAAACAGGAATAGGAGCAGGTGAAATCTTTGGATCTGTATCAGAGCTGTACGGTTTCTGGCATTCTAGCAAAAACTATTTTTTACTACATACTTGCACAAGATAATGTTGGAAGGAAGCTCGGGGGAAGAATACACTTGTCTTGCTCATGACACAAAGCTCCTAATCTTGGAGGCTTTTTTACACTGACACAATGCAGAATTATAAAGGAGTTGAAGAAAGTTATTTTAAAGGCACAGATATACACATGCATTTATTTCTTAGCTACCCTTAAGCTGCTGAGGGGCTCTCAAACCCAAAATGTTGTGGCTAAATGGTTTGGGGCAGGATCCTTCAAGAAGATAATCCAGCTCAGAAACTTGTGCCTGGTCTGTTGTCTCACATCGTGAGATGGCTCTGCACTAACAGGGACTATTTTGGTCTTCACCAGCTGCTAATCCTGTCAATTGGGCAACTCAAGAGCAGGCAAGGAGGGCAGCAGAAGGCTGTTGGACCTGCCCAGAAACTGTTCCCTGGATGCTTCCTCACCCCTGACTGAAGTGAGCTGGGGCTACATCTGTTTGTTAATTTAGCTGTACTTTATCGTTGCCCCTGGCTGGTAAATCACATAGTTCACAGTGTCACAGAACTAAAGCTATGACACCTTCCCACTCCAGGTTTTTTAGCAGTTTGTCTCTAAACGTGTGTGAGTACGAACTATGTTTTCACACTTATTAGGATAGCACCTGGCAGAGTCAGTCATATTCTAATCTTAATATTAACTTGGAAAGGAAAAATATCGGGTATCACCAGAGAGGCAGAAAGATCCTCCCAGAGGACTGAATCCCTATTGTTCTCCCCCTTTTGTTCTGCATAATTCTTTTCTAGACATTGTACCTTATGTTTTTCTTGAAGCCAGATAAAAACTTTTTCTGCAGTGAGTGATGTAATTTTGACAGATACCTTGTTATGAAGAAATAGTACTGTGATTTCAGATCCTATTAAATTGCGAATATATGTCTGGTATATATAAGAATAGCCATTTTGGAACTATAACCACAGAAATCTTTCATTTGCTTCAATCACGATACAGTCAGTCATGGGGCTACCACAACCCTGGTAGTAACATGGTCCTGGTGCTAAGGCTATTAACATGGCCTCAGTTGCTAAGCATGAGAAACTTAGATAAATTCTTCTGGAAGGAGCTACTTCTGCATGAATCTCCTCTCTATATGTTTTTCTGGCTGGAATACAGGTGAGGTTGCATTGGGTCTGGCTGAGCTGGAGCTCATTTCCCCACAGCAGCCCTCACAGTGCTGTGCTTTGCATTGGTCGCTGGAAAGGTGCTGGTAACACTCCAGTGTTTTGGCTGCTGCTGAGCAGCTCTGGCACAGCATCGGTGCCCTCTCTCCAACATTTCCCCCTCACCAGTAGGATGGGGTTGGGCAAAAATCCTGTGAGGGGACACAGCCAGGACAGGTGGCTCAAACTGACCAAAGGGATATTCCCCACTGTCTTACATCAGCTCAGATATAAAAGCTAAGAGAAAGGAAAAGGAAAGGCCAGCATTTGATACTGATTACATTTGTCTTTCAGAGCAACTGCAATGCCTGCTGAAGCCCTGTTTCCTGGGAAGGGGCTGGACATTGCTTGCTGAAGGGAAGTAGGGAATAAAATCTTCGGGGTTTTCCCTTTGTTTGTGAGTGCATGACCTTCGCTTTTGTGTTAGTAAACTGCCTTTATCTTGACCTAGGAGGTTTGTTTTCATCCTATTTTCTCCCCACCCTGTTCTTTTGAGGGAGTGGTAGTGAGGTTTAGTGGGCACCTGGAGTCCAGCCAAGGTCAACCACCACTAAAAACCATCAGCTAAATTTCGTTTTGACCAAAACAGAGCAACGAGGTAAGTTTGCAAACCCTGGATATACAAATAGGATCAAGTATACTTTTAGTAGCAGTCAGGTAATCACACACAGTGAATAAAAAAAAAAATCTGTTTGCTCAGAGTTTTTAATTACTATTTATGGTCCGTTCTGTATTGTGTGCTCCCGTCTTATGCTACTGAAATGTGATTTTAAGGCTCTCCCTGAGCTAATAATTTTTGAGTGCAGTGTATGTGGATTGTATATTTATAAGAAAAGTCTAAAATACAGAGGCCCTGATTGAGTTCAATTACTCAGGACTTGCATTTATTGAAACAATCTCCTATTGTTCATTAAAGAAATTCATCTTTACGTCTTTCATCTCTTCAGCAAAAACAACAAAAAAGTCTGAGCATTATCTAGAGAGATCTCTGGTGGATTTGGTTTTGCTTCATCATGGTAAATTAGAGTTGGGGCTTGAACTGATTATTAAAATCAGGCACTCAGGGTCTGAGTCTGTTGTTCACACAGGAAGTCCATCCATGTCAGAGACAAACACCTGCTTTAAATTACTGAAGGGAAACTTGAGTTACTGCAGTGTAGCTGAGACGATAATCCAATCAATTAACCAAAAGGTTGTAAAGGAATTCTTTCACCTTGGGCTAAACTTTCACTCTGATTTACATAGATTTGCATTAATTATGCTTTTACAAAGGTATTTCCATATATTAAAAGTTCAGTACTCGGTTAGTGATCCCACTGGGTTACTCCGGAAATAAGTAACACTGGAATATTTACAACCCATATCACCATCAGGCTGCAACCACAAACTAAGAACCTCTCATTCCAATGAGCTGAAAACATTTCCTCTGGTTTAGTCTCTTAACACGCAAAGAGTGCCTAAGTCAAACTCTGCCTCAACCCACTTTTTAGTAGGATCCAGTTAAATTTTTCAGCTCTTCTTGACTGTAAAACAAATAGTTTGGGGGTAACATCCATACAGCTAGAGACAGCCTTAACACATGGAAACATTAAAATGCTGTTGGGGAAATATAAAACCCTCAGAAGTTAAGAGCACATACATTGTGCTCTGCTCGATAGACCAGATCCATTTCTATTACTTGGACCATGAAGCTTCCTGAAGGCATTTCTGTGATTCTTATTAAACTGAGGACACAGTTAAGATCTGGATGTCTTTTACCATTGCTGTATGATGTGCCAACTCTGATTACAATGCAGCCATGATCTTTTTTTATCCCCTCAGCATCAAAAAAAAGTATCAGGTCCTCACTTACCAAAGTTAATGTTCTCATAACACTTGGCTGAGCACACCAAAGAAGATCATAAAGGCAATGATCAGAAATTTCAGAAGCTAATTGGTGACTAAAGTTCAGTTTTAGGTGAACCTGGATTTCATACTACCTCATGTGTGTGCAGAGGAGGTTTATTTGGTGGTACAGCTTCCAGAGGTGAACTGCAGAGAAAGCAGCATAAGAAATGCAGCTTTCCCCATTCAAAGGGCAATTGCTGCTCTTGCAAATTCATCCCTGAGCCTGCACAGCTCTTAAAAGTAACACAAGGTCAGTGACTGCAGGGAAGGGGGCGGGGGGGGGGGGGGCTTTTAGTCCTTTTTAGAAGGGATTTTTAGTTAATGCTGCTGCTCTTTTCTGCAGCAGTCTTCTAAAATGGCTGAGAGATAGCTAGCATGCACTCTGCATTTGACTGGCCTGTTTTCCACTCCCCTTTATATTATAGGTCTTTTTTCAAGCTTACAGAGGTGCCTATTGGAAACACATACAGAAACCCAGCAACTAAAGAAATCTAGCAATAAAAAAATTACAATGCCAGCTAACAAAAGGTTACTATTTGTGGTGTCTTCAATCTCCAGGGGAAAAGAATGCATGGAGAAGCTGAAAGAAGGCAGGTGGGAGGGAGAGATATTCTTGCTGAACAATAAAAATTATTGCTCCTCACTTTAGTGTTTGCACTTCATTTTGAAAAGTAGTACCCTACTATGTTGATTCTGAGCTCAAACAGAGAAGAGCAAATTCCAAAATAGTATTAGGTTTTAGTCAGAAGAATGGTTCAGGGAGTTAAATAACCACAGGGCAGAGGCCACATGGAAGAGCTGAGATTGTTTGCTGTGCAAACAAATATAGGTCTAGCCTTCCACTACATCTTTACTTCAAGATAAAAAAACACCAAAAACCCCCAAATTTGCACCTCCTGAGTACTTTTACATGTAGCTTTTTCTAAACAACCAAATATTGCTGTTCGCACGATGTGTGAGACTTAAAAATCACGGGCTGGGATCTCTGTCAGAAGAATCACTCTTGAAATCCAGCAGCCTCTGCCAAGTCTCATCAGGCAAGGATCTGACCGTGTCTTCTCTTGGCTCACAACATTTGCAGGCAATATAGCTGTAGTGGGTTGATCCTGGCCAGCTGCCACACACACACCCAACTGCTCTAGCACTCCCCCTCCCCAACAGGATGGAGAAGAAAATGAGACACAAAAGCCCACGTGTTGAGATAAAGATGGAGATCACTTATCAAATACCATCATGACTGAAACAGACTTGAGGAAGATTAATTTTATTCATTGCCAGTTAATGTAGAGTTGGATGGTGGGAAATAGAGACAAAATTAAAACAGCACCTTCCCCTTGCTCCCCTCTTTTTCCCAGGCTAAAATTTATTTATTCATTCCAATATGTCTACCTCTCCCACCTCCCCAAACACTGCAGGAGGAAGGAGGATGAGGTTTGTAGTCGGTCCATAACATCTCCTCTCTGCTGCTCCTTCCTCCTCACACTTTTCCCCTATTCCAGCGTGGAGACCCTTCCATGTGATCCAGTCCTTTAAACACTGCGCAGACATGGGTCCTCTCCATGAGCTGCAGTCCTTCAGGATTAGCCTGCTCCAGTGTGGGCTCTCCACAGGCTGTGCCCAGGTGTGTGTTGAGAAAACTGCCTAAATGAGCGTGTCAGTAAGTAGCCCATCATCTCCACCTTCTGTCAGTAACTTCCAAAAAGTGTTAATTCAGTTTCTAACTAGAGCGTGCTGTCAGGCCTAGGCAGAAACGAAGGAAGGAGCAGTGCCGAAGGATAGGGTTCTCCCTCCAATCTGTCACCTGTTCTTGCTTTGCACCCTTTTTTAGCAATTCTTACACTTGTGTCAGTGGAACATTTTGCCTTCACAAGTGTATTACCAAAAGTATATATAAAGTATATTTATAACCTTACATTTGGATTTATGAAACACTCAGACTGCTCAATGAAAACAGAGGAAGAAGAAGGCTTTATGAATGCTACTCATTACACCACTGAAGATAATCAGAAATCAGCTCTGGGTTTCCCCCAGTGCCTCTGCCTCTGAGCTACACCTAATCCTGCCTCCTCAAATGATTCCAACTATAATTCCACTTTATTGTGAATAAACATTTAACCCTTTGAATTCTCCTTTTTATTGAAAAGACTTTCCTTTCTTCTCACTTTCCTTGTTTGTTTGTCAGAGAGGAGCCTATGTGTTCTATTTGTTCTTTTCTCTCCTTCCCCATCAAGTATTAAAATGTTAGTTTTTTTTCCTATTGGAAAAAAACCTGAAATCCTACAGCAGATTCCCTTTCACTCTCACCCTGTCTGAATCGATTTCTACTCCAAAATTCCTTTATTATACACCATCTTGTGTCCTAGATTCTATGGGCTGTTGGCACTTGCCTTCAGTTATATCTTTTAATCTTCCCCTGTCACTCATTTAAACTGCTATTTCTGACTTATCTTGCTCACCTGTCATTCACTTCAATCCCCTGACTTCAATTCATCTCCTTTTTTTTTCTTACTGAGGCAACTTAGACACTCATCATGTCAGCTCTCGATTTAACAGAAAACCCAAAAAGAAACAGATACACAAAGGAGTAAACTCTGTTCTGCTATGTCTGTACATACTAAATCACTTAAATGGAGAAAAGTTGTTTTAAATGCAAGAAGAACTGAGATCCCAGTCTCAAGTGTGCCTGTTGGATCACTTTGAAAATGGTAAAGGCAGACGAGATCAAAAGGCTGAGTGGAGAAGAATACATAACTGGGTACTTGTACTCTTTTTTTGCCTCTCAAGAGACAGTGATGTTTTGCAATGCAAACACTGAAAGGAAATGAAATAAAGCTTTTTTCAGCAATAGTTTTGAAATTGCATGAAACTTCATAATCTTTCCCTACTTTAAGACTGGGTTTAGAAGAAGGTAGCTTTCAAATGGATTAATGTAGACATAAAATCGAATGCAGAAAACTTTTGAAGCTTCCCAAATCTCTCGTTAACACTTCCCTGCTCACAGTTTAATGTCTACTAGTACATCATGGCAAGTGCTGTGAAAGTGTTACTCCTCTACAAACTCACAGACCTTAGCACCTAATTCATGAAATCTACTGGTTTAAATACCATACTAATGAACCATAAGCAAATTTTAAAATGCAAGGGCTATATAGTAAGCAAAATAAAAGCAGTACATACTTTATCAATCTAGGTTTTGCAGTACAAAGTCAGGAAATCATTCTTCTGGTAGCCTTATTTTAATTTAGAGGAGTGCTATTCTGAGTGTTGTGGTTCATCCTTCAAAAAAACATGACATGGACCCAGCTTAGTGAAAATAAATAATTTCGTAAAATACCATTCAATCTTTGCTCACTTGTCACCTCAAGGCCATAGTGCTGATATTTGCAGTAGTTATGATGGCAGCTAAGACATACAGACACTTAACAAATGGTCCTTCCCTACTCTGACAGCAGCTTTTAAAGAGTTTTGGAGATATGCAGAACAAAAAGGTGCACAGTGATGATTTTGCTTTCCCAATCTCTCCTGCCTTTGGATCCCATGCAGAAATTGCATCCTGCAGAGCAAAAGGAAAACACTTTCCATATGTTTATATTAAGCAAAACAGTAGACAAGCCAACATGACAGGATATTACATTTTTGACACTAGGCTGTCTGGCAGCCTGTGAAGACACTTTCTCACACACCTTCAGCTCCCAGCTCTGATCCTCCACATTATTTTGTGTTTTTACTTGATTCAGAATGGTCAGTGGCATGAATTACAGCCCAGAAATTACAATGCATCCGGTTACAAGAGCAGCTTAAAGCTCTTACAAGAGCAGCATAAAGTCCTCAATTTTAACTAACAGCCAAGGACACATGGGAAAGCCAAACCCTCCAAACCATTTACAAAACAAAACAAAACCATATGAAGCCTAACACCGGCATGAGTTATTTTACATACTGAAGAGGTTCTTAAATAGTTCTTAGGGTTACTGCAACTATGGTCAATTTATTATGCTGAAAGCACAGCAACCCAATGGAGATTCAGAATGTTGAATATGGATTAAATTCATCTTGCAGCTGATACTCAAAAAAAGTGCCAGTATACATTTCATATCCTAAAATCCACTGTAATAAGAAGCCAATATATACTCTATAGAATCTTGTGGATCAGGGTAGCTGTTTTCTGTGTTCATATGCCACCCATTTCCCCCATATCTGTATCCAGCAGTAATGAATCCCTGGTAGTTACTTGGTACTAGTGCTTGGCAGATAGGAATTGCTGCAGGCCCATCTAGGACAGTAGGATCAGAGTTCAGCTCTGTGCAGAAAAATTCAGAGCATAGGCAGTTGCTTGTTAGGGTTTTATGTCATCCCTACCCGTGCAAAAAGCATGGCTGTAACATAAGTATTGCACTGAGCAGGGGTTTGAAATTTTCCTTATATGTTGATTGTAAAAAGATCCCAAAGAAGTGACAGACAGTCACAGTCTAGATTTAAACCCACTGCTTTTCTTAGTTTCCTTTTGCAGACCCACTGGAAACCACACACGGAGGTTCCCCCTCACCCTAAGACACAGATTAAACACCACCACTGCAAATAAAGCAAGAAGATTGAGGAAAATAAACACGCTGTTACTAAGGCTGAACAAAAAAACATGCAGAGACAGACTGACTTAAAATCAGCCTGAAAAAGCAGGAAGACAAAAAAGACTCTGCTTTACTGAGAGTCTTCTTGAAAACAGCTTTGCAGCAGAAACTGAGAGATATCCCATTATTCTCTACCAGCCGTCAGAAAGTTCACCCATAGACAGCCAGTGCCTAAACAAGGAGAAGTCACTAAAAACCAAATTTGTTGCAAATGGGACAAGGTGGGTTATGGCAAGGATTTAAAGGAAACTTTTTGACTCAGATCTACTCTCTCAAAATTTAGGCTTTGGAAAAAGGGAACGCTACGGTTAGCTTTGCTTTAAGACATCTACAGAAATAGATGGGTTTTAAGCAAATAACATATTCCCCAGCACTGTGGCAGCCTAAGCTTCATCAGACATAGGGTCTGAAAATAAAACTTGTATTAAACAAAAAGAAAACTAACCTTAATATCTAAAATGAGCAAAATGGAGGTAACAAAAAAAATCTGTCCACACCCTGGAGAGTAAAGAGCTGTTTAATATCTTCAGTCTTGCTGAGGTAAGTCTTACCGAAATCAGTGAAAAGATTTGCAGTCACTTTGAGGGAGCTGTGCATTAAGCTTTCCTTTATTACACCATATAATCTAACGTGTGTTTAGCAATGATTAGTACCATATTTATTAATTATAAAATTCTCAAGGATATATCCATGTAAGGGCAAACAAATGAAAAGTTAATTTCTAGTATCCTTCTAAAAACTTCATGGTAACTCCTGGTTCCACCAGAGAAGGCTTTTCCAGGTTTCTTTTGCTGATAAACCAATACAGAATTTGAATATAAACCATTGAACCAAATAATAATTGCTGGCTCCAAACAGGAAAATTTAAGAGGATAGGCTATTCCCAAATAAGATTAAAAGATTATTAGTGAGTCTGGATAATTTGATTAATAATGACAAAATAATAGTAAATAACAAAAATCGGAAATGTCTTCAGTCCCACCCCAAAGAGATTACCTGGTTCAAAACATGTGCAGAGTAATGTGCAGATTCCTCTGGTCTGCAATCCCAGTACCTTTGCTGTCTTTCAAACCTTAGCACCTAAGATCACAACAGGAGAAATGTCAAGAAAGAGATGGGGAAGGAGACAAAGGAGATATCCAGGATCTTACAGCCAAAGCAGCAATTGAAATCATTGTGTTTAACACTGGTGATGAGTACTTTGAAGTGGAAAATTAAAAGCAGAAACAAGTGCTCCAACTCACCACTGTAAGCAGTGCCCTCTGCATGCTCACAAATAGAGCAAATCCTTTTGTGTTTTTCATCCATTTTCAAGTGCCCTAACACTAAAGCAGTAACTTGCAGGGATGCCCCTCACTCAGCTGCTGGGCTTTGCTGTGGCTGGGATTGCTTGAGGCCTTCTTCGGCACCAAAGGGGGAAATGAAACAGCAACAGAAAAGTTGCTTCTTATCTCCTTCAAGTATGTATTGAAGGAAATCTCTTTGAGAAGAAAACACATTTTTCCCATACTCATTGTAAGTTGGAGTCTGGATAGTTTATGAAAAGACCTCCATGTTGTGGATTACCTCAAAAATGCTAGTACTCATTTTCCCTTCAGTCTAATATTTCTGCAGAAGTAGTTCCATGTATGCATAATTATATACATCTATATTCTTTCAAAAGCTTTCTAAACACAATTTATTGTATTTGTACTTCTTTTTTTCAGGGAGGAGAAGGAGCAGTAGCAGCCTGCCCTTGTGAATCACGAGTAGAGTGATACCAAAACTGTCCACCGTCCCTCAGAAATGTCTCCTGACATTACATCATCTAACTTTAAAGCCTAGCTGGAGAGTTCTGACTCCTCAGTCAGTGAAGGGAGAAAAGCATCTGGAAAGCATCTAAAGAGAGAAGCAAATGTATATGTAATCTCAGTGGTTCAAATCACTCTCTGGAATTAACTCTTCCCAGGGCTCTAGAGGGAATTTCAGCTTTTAGCCTAAATTGAGTAACTAAAATGTTCTTACTTTAAATGTCAAGAATACCTTCACAAGATCCCAAACATCAGATCCCAGCTTCCATTCCTGCTTATGGAGAAGATCAGATAAGCCAATTGAATTTCCCCCTTTTTTTTTCTCAAAAAAATTTCATTTATCTTCCTGAATAGTCACCTGTGAGTTAATATGTATAATTATTCAGTATGTCATAATCAGAAAGTGGTAAGACATATAATCCTTTTTGTAAAAGTAACTTAATAGACAAACATTTGGGATCTATGGTGTGTACTGGTTTGGGGTATTCTTTAAAAAAATTGATTCATATAGTCAAGGCCAGAAAACATGATTGCGTTTATTTAGTCTACTTTCATGAGCAATAGGAGAATATAGAACAGAACAGAATCTAGAAGAACAGTTACTATTTAGCAAATCATACAGAAAAATTCCTAATATCTGACAAGACCAGAGGACTGGAAGCAAATTTGTAGACAAAACCCATTTCTATCTTGGTTTGTATGGAAGGTTGTATGTGTAGTACTTAAATAGTAAATTAGTCAAACAAGTATTTAGGGATTTTTTAAAACCTGGTTCACTTATGTGTTTGAACTTCTAGTATCTACTCCAGACATATATTCATGAAGTTCATAAAATGTTTATTAGCAAAACTGAGGAGATGCAGAGCTTTTGCTCCATGCTGTAAAATTAAAATTCCATATTAAATATCATTTTACTATCAAATGGACCATAAAACACCCATGAATTATTTTTACATGGACAATATAAAAAACACAGACTTCTGCCCAGACAATCTCTCTTAAAAAGAGAAACATGCTTATGTCCAACAACTAACTTAAAATTTCAGGACTGGGCCAACTCTGAATTATTTTTAGCACATCAGGGGCGGAAAGCATGAGACCACATTCAGAGATTAACAGCTGGACACAATGCCTGAGTTCAGTAAAACACAGATTGCCCTGACTTAACAGCCAAAGTCATCAGCCCTTGAAATGGTCTAAGAAAACCTTTCCCAGCACAGATAAAATACCACACAGCAGACTTCAGGGACCTGTGTGGTTGGATTAAGCAGAAAGGAGCAGAGCAGCACTTAATAATCCACTTTAGTGTGCTTTTTGAATACAGATGTCTCTGCTTGCCGCCCCTTGAGACAGACCTGCTGTTCACAGAGGCTTCAGACCTCACCTCCAGCAAATTCTGAAGTTGCATGGACAACCTGTGTGTAAAACATCTGTTGGCCATGTCATGGTCACTCGTCACATCCAGTTGCGTCCCCCCATATTCACTCATGTTTCGGTGCACACTGCAGCGTTTCCCACCCGGCCCCGAGGACTGGATTCCCTCCAGCCTTTTCCCTGCAGAGGGAGCCGTTGCCCTGAGATTATCCCGGGATCCCCAGCATCTGTGTTACTCCTACGGAGCTGGAAGAGGAGAGGCTTCCTACAACAGCTGCTAAGGGAAAAAAATTACACCAGGTCCCTTCTTGCCTTTGCTTTCCAACTGATCACACCGAGTGCAATAGGGATGGAAGCCCCAGCTTCCCCACATGTCAGGACCACTGGTCTCCATTCCCACAAGTTGTTTTTAGCCATTTTTTCTAAAGGGTCTGTGTTTTCAAAAGCAACTAGTGATACTAGGTTGTAAGAAAAATGAGAAGGAAATGAGTGACCTAATGCCAGAGAAAGGGTATACCTAGCAACAGCAGAGGCATATGGCATAGAGAAATGGTGATTAACCAGATTTGGATCCACTGAAACCATGAAAATAGTGTTTCAGTGCAAACTATTTTATGTGCAGAACTGTTTCAGCTAACATCTCTTAAATGTGGCTCTTACTGGCAGAGCCTCTGAGTGCTCACACAGGAATCTCGCTGGCTCTCAGCGGATCTCCCTATTACCTCATTTCTACAAACATCTGAGTGCTACATAGGTATTATTTAAAGTGTTGGCTTTGCAGTATGAAGCTCCAGGCAGTTTGAGATCTGCTAATTCAAGAACTTCTTTCATAAAAAAGTCATAAAAATCTAACATGATTTATTTTTAGTCATAAAAAAGCTAACATGATTTATGAATGGACTAAATTCATTAAGCCCTTGGCTTAGGTTGCTGGGATTTGAATGTAGGAGTCAGCTCCAGATTCAGACCTTCCAATGTAGATACCTGCATGCACCAAACATCTGTTTGAAGAAGAGAGGGTCTCAAATTCTGAGTTGTCTCTTTTCAGTCCAAAGTGAACTAAACTTCTGTATGTGCAAGATCCTTTCCGAAATGTATCTGCATTGATTGCTAGTGTTTATGACAGTCATCTACTTGTTACTTTAGTGAGGAAGATAAAATGAAGTAGGGCATGAAAAAAGACCTATATATATTTTCCCTTTTTTTTCCCTGCTTTTGGACGCTGTTGATATGGGGTAGGTTATGTGTCCACTTTGAAAACACACATTATATATAGATATTTATTTATTTATTTCTTTATTTNTATATATATATATATGGGTACTTTTAACACAGGTTAATGTCACCTCAAAATTTGGAACACTCTACTGAACACCTGCCTAAATAACTATTCATAACCGTGACTAAACACAGATGCTGTCCTCTTTGCTTGACATCAGCTGTGCTGTGACACTAGCCAGCTATAGTCACTGACACTTTCCAGACACACCTTCACAGATTATTTGAAAGGATTTTGCTTTTCACATGAAGTCGTCTGGCTTCAGGACTGTTTAAAGTGAAGAAGGCAGAAACAATGTTTGCAGCTTTAAACAAGAACTGGGATGAAAGGCAGGGGAAAACAATGGAAAAAACCCCAAACAAGTGGGCAGCAAAGCATAAACCATGTGACAAGACTTGACAACACACTGCAAAGCTATTTCCATGTCTGTTCAAAAATGACAGCTTCCATAAGCAACAGAAAGGTCCCACTGCTGGCTGCCCATGAGTTTGTGGCTTCTGCCCCCAAAACCTCTCCAGTGTCACACCTCTACCTCCCTACAAGCCCTGCAACATCTCCATAAAGGGCCTGAGATGGTTGAGAGCCATGCAGTTAACACATGTCAGTCAAGGCACGTGGCAGCTGAGCCTGGATCCATCTCAATTTATCAAAAGCTTTCAGTTCATGCACTGATTTGGGCCCTTTCCATCCATTAGGCACTTTCATAGAATCCCCAGGAATGTAGCTGTTTTGAGATTTCCACATCTCTCCCAGGTTAAGCCAGGATGTTAGCCAACAAAAGCCTGACAGAAACAATGCAATCACAGAAACCTGTTACTCACAGGGAAGCATTAAAAAACAGATTTCAAAGGCATTTCCCAAGTCAGTGGGAAACAGGTCCTATTTCACTGATCCTGGAAGACGCGTGAATTAAAAGTAGAACATTTCCCCCAGTAAAAATATTTCATTTGTACATATTTCGAAGCAAAAATTATGTTCGATGGTGCACTGATGTCACAGAGAAAGGGTAAGAGCCATGTCAAAATAAATGGCCTCAACATAAATGCTGTTTGCTGGATTTTGTCTGCTAGGCATTGCCCAGAAAAGGTACATCCTCAAAGTTCATCCAGGATTTTCTGGATTTTTCCATAGGAAAAGGCAAGGACTATAGATCTACCATACCATCCATGGATTCACAAAGAAAAATACATACAAATCAGAAAGCAAACAGTAAAAGACACAAAGAAGGAGAAATAGAGAAAAATAATTACTTTTCTCTTGTAGTCTGGCAGGTAAAATTTAAAGCGGAGTCAGAGTCACTTAGGAGAAGTTAGTGTCAACATCCAGTATCACTATACTGCCTTCCTAGGTATTAGGAAAAAAGAGAAAATGCAGTTTCCCTGGATACAACAGGAGTCAGACAGGAATAAGCAGCAGCCTGGCTCATCAGACAACAATTCTCAATTATGGGAAAGTTTGTTTTCTCAGCAGTTGTTCCTTTCTAAAGGAGAATAGTGCAATGACCACTAAAAAAATTGCAAGACCCAGTAACTACCATGAATACCCAGTGGCTCTGTGATGACAGCATTTGTGCTGGATAAAGAAAATTCAGGGGTGGGTAGCACTCTGTGGGTTCCCTCATACCAAACCTCTGAGATAAACTCTTCCGGCATTTGTCTGTCCGCATTTTTGACCATCAATGTAGACCCAAAATGCTGCTGTCTGAAGTTTCACTGAAAGCCCCTCGGAAATTTGCTTTAAAAAATTAGTACTTTTCTGGTTGTTTTTTTTTGGTTTTTTTTTTTTTTCAGACTGAAAAAACTATGTGGCATTTCTCTCCTTACAGATCCAACCCTCTTTTTTCACCCAGAGGAGTTGTCTCTAGGTTTTTCTCAGGACTATGTCCCTGGGCCCGGGTCTGACTTTAAGCTGTCTCTTCTGTTTTCACACACACATGCACACTTTTCCTCAATAATGCCAAAAACCCCTAGACAGAAGTGGTGGCAGCAAGGAGACACTGACCAAATGGCATGGAAATGGAGGAAGGTGCAGGACAAGGTAGATGCTTTTCACCATGTGTGTTAGAGGTCCCTAAACAAATACCATGAGCAGCACAATTCTTTAGACAGAATTGCACACATTTTCAGCACAAGCAGCAGTTATGACCCTCATAAAACTATTTTGATTTTGTTTTTTCTTTCCCCCTTTTTTTTTTTTTGCCTTAGGCAGGAAAAGAGGGAAATTCTTTTCACAGTTTTTGAACACCATAAATGAAAGTTTCACCACCTCCTTAATTGCATTCCTTTTATGAATATGTCATGCAGTGATTTGCTTGCATCAGGTTTGAGGTAAAGCTAAAACAAGACTTTTCCAAAACAAAAGAAGCGACAAAGAATTTTTGCAATTCCAAATATGTTTTCCCTTATCTTTCCCTCAGACAATACGTATTCTATTGTGGCTATCCTGTGATGTATTTTGACATCTAAATTTTTTTTTGTTGGGATGATCATTACTTTGTTATTTGCACGATCTACAAAGAACTATATGGCAATGAGCTTTAAATAAAACCTTTAAATAGAGAAGAAAAACAAACAACTTATCAAACTCTGGGATCGCTCTGCACAACAAACCACAAAACCATATCAAGAGAGTGATCAGCCAAGATGTGGTGAGCTTTACTTACTAATAAGATAATGGCTTTGTGAACAGAGAATTTACTTCGAGAGTAAGCAGTGAACTGTTTGGGAGCATATCAGTCATGAGAGGATATGCTTCTTCAAGTTATTGCTGTAACCCACCTTTATATGAAGTGAACCAGGCAGCACTAAGTGGATATGACAGAGGTTAGCTGAACTAGACAACTGTGAGCTTGCAGAGCTTTTCTTTGTCGCAGTTAACCATCTTTTTCAAGAGGATGTCGGCAGTGCTATTGTACCCGGGAAAGTCTGGATTTGCACAGTAAAGATACATGTGGGCCTGCACTGCAGGTTGAGAAACACTGTGAAAATGAAGTTGTGTTTAGTGGATAGATTAGCCAAAACACAGCAGACAGCAGTGAACAAACTAGCAGCTTTTTATTTCTTCTTTTTTGGTAATGAAGAAATTACAGTTTTGTCCATTCTGGTCCCTCTGAGAGGTTTCCTCCTCCAACCATGAAAACTCTGTGACTCAAATTTTCTGTCTTCATTCAGCACAACACACCTGAATCTGTTCTCAACAGATGCAACCCACTGATACCTGATTGCTGGCGTGTCTTCAGCAACAGATTTTCCAAACAGCTGTCAGATTTCTGCCAGCAGAGAGGCTGGCCTGGAGATTTAGGCTAGACACACTTTATAGTATTCTTTCTTTACTCGCTAAATATTTCACTGGAGTCATGCATTTTTCCTCCAGAAAGATTGTCATGTGGGTATAACCTCTAATCCTCCATGGAGAATAATACTGAGCCATTTAAGTATTGAATATTTTGAGAAAGGCACTTCAGATAGCTCACAGAATCACAGGATAGGGATGATCGGAAAGGACCAGTGAAGGTCCAACCAGCCTAGTCCAACCTTCCTGCTCAAGGAGGGACCACCTTGCTCAGGGTTGTGTTCAGATTTCTTCTGAACATTTCCAGAGACAGAGACTCCACAACCTCTCTGGGCCCTCTGTTCCATTGCTCAGTCACCCTCACAGCAAAGAAGTTTTTGACGTGGGTGAATTATTCCCATTTACAGGAGGAGTCCATACCTAAGCATGATTGTTATCTTTTCCTAAGTACAGCTGCAGGATAAAAGAAAGGCTGGTAACATCTGAGGGCACAAATCCATGTTATCTGCAAGGTGGTTACACGTTGTAAAGAAATCATCTGTTCTTTCCACAGGTGCAACTCCCCCACAAGACTTAGTGAGATGCTCTGTGATAAACTTGGGTGGCACAGGTGTTTACATTGCCTAAAAGTCAACCAGAAAAATTTTTAAAAGTCCATCCTGTTGCCCAGTAGAGTTGTTTTTACTTCAGCTGTCAGGATGAAGAGGGACAAGTGGGTCAGATACTTCAAAAGAAATACAAGGAATCTCAGTGAACATCACATGCATCTTCAACTAGGCAAGTTAAAAACTGAAATGCAGGGATTCATACATAAAACTGCAAAACTTGACAAAAAGCTCATGGATGGCTTAATATGCTACTCATAAATAGCAGAAAACACAGAATCATTTGGGCTGATTTCCTGTTTCACCTCAAACTGTTAAAGAAAAAGATGCTCCTGGAAAATCAAGTGTGTCCTTCCAAAATCTCTCTGTGTTGAAATTAATGAAAGACCAGATCCTTTCTGACAAATACACATCCATCAGTTTTTATAGTAGATCCTCTAATTGCATATGAAGAAAACAAAAAGTAGGCTCATTTTAGGCAGAAGCTGCTGCCCTTTAATGTAGGACGCAAGGGAACAGGAAACTTTTTTTGTTTTTAATACTGAACTCCCAGTTTCCCTCTTCGTGATGGGCATGCAACAATTCTGCAAGTATTAATTTTTCAGGAAACAGCATTTAAACTGTTTCCATAAGAAAATACTTGAATGTATCTCACAGACTGACTAAAAAAAAGTCTTCATTATTTTAAGTGCCCAATTTAATAAGCAAATTATAAAATATAAGAACAGGTATTTTATTTTTAATATATGTTCATTGTCAATTATCTCTAATAGAGCAAATAATTAAACTTGAATTATTGAGATAAGTCTCTGAAGTTGAGAAACAGTCACTGCCTTCCACTTTTAAATATGTCAGGAAGCAAGCTGTCGATTTGACCCAGGCATTTCACTAATACGGCACAGGAAAAATATAAAAGAGTATATTTATGCACATATCTAGACTTTACTGGCTTAGAGCTCAATGTAATTTGCCACTTGAGTACATTTGGGAAATAAAACAATAAATCTGATGCACACAGAGATAGAAGTGACCATTAGAAAGCAGGAAGAGGGAATATAGGGTTCATTGTGCTTTAGTAAAACTCTAAATACTGCATCTTACCATCACATCTGAAAAGTTAATTCATATTGGCTTTCTGTGCTGTGAACTGAAAGACTGGTAGAACGGTAATAGGAGGCTACTCGTGGATGTCACAGAATTTCCTTTTCAGACTATTTTGGTGTAAGGTACTTAATGACCTGGAAAACAAAGTAGGTTAAATCTGAGCGCAATTATATATATTTTGGAGGGGTATTCTGGTGGCCTCAAGTAAGGAAGGGCAATTATGACTGACTGGTCCTAGAAAGCTCAAGTCAACTGCATTACAGAGAGGGCAAAACTGCCCCAGGGAGGGCACCTGTGACAAAACTGACTACAAGAAGTAGGTCTCAACTAGATAGAGAAAGTGAAACAAAGTGAAAAAGAGCTACTGCGTAGGTATCTAACACCCAAATTCATCCAGGACCTGAATTTATGTAACATGGCATAGAAATAGATGAGAAAACATCAAGAGAATTGCTGCAGTCCTTAGCTAGGGACAGGAATCGGCCTTGTAAAGTTCCTTTTTTCTTTTAGTGGATCCCACACATGGGTAAAACCCCAGGCATTTTGCTTGGGAAGGGCTCTGCCCCAGTTCCAAGAGAAGCAATCCAGTCAATCCTGTGAGTGATCAAGGCAGATAAACCTCAGACCTGCAAAATACACAAATGCCTTTAGGCTACTTAGGCTACTTCACGCCTGTAGCTGTAGCCAAACTACTGTGTCTCAGACACCATCAAGAAAAGGAAGAAATTAATTCTGGTCCTACTAAACAGCTACTCCCCACTTCCTCACCCCTCAGAAAAACCAATCATATTAAGACATGCACAGAGCATTTTGAATTATTAACAAAAAATTTTGTGACAGTTAGACAGCCTCACATGGCATCCAAGTGTATTATAGTAACCACATAAGATGTACAACTTGCATTTTGAATATAATTTAAGAGACTCAGTTTGCTCCCCTTCCCTTTATTAGTATTCTAAGTGTATGCAAAGAAAATACAATTGATGATTACATGAATTCAATCCAAAAGGAAAACAAAACTCAAATTACACTGGTAGCAAATAAAAGAGAAACTGGTATGTTCGCTTAATTGAATATTACACTGATCTGTTCATTAACTCCACTAACATTTCTCAGCATAAAACGGTGATTAAGTACTGCAATTCTAAAGAAAATCCTTTAAGCTCATTCACTAAATATATTTAAATGGCATTTATGGGAAAAAACGTGACCTTTCATTGAATGGTCTTAATGAATTTAACCTGAAGAGGGAAGAATCATGCTGGCTGACAAGATTTTTGAGGGTGAAAAAGAGGTGACGAAGAGGTGATGGTATGTCCAAAAAAATTGTATTGGCTTGTGTTAATGGATTCAGTCTTGTAAAATTATTTTAACTATTTCCAGAAGTGGCCAGTAAACTCTGTGAGCCACTCTGGGCTGGGATTTCTTAACCATGAGTTCTGACTTTCGGATCAGACCAGAGCACACAGGGACAAGGCTACTCTAAGTTTGGAAGCACTCATGGAAAAAAAAAGCCAAGTATCAAAGCCAGTTCTTAATGAAACAAGAAAGGCTAAATCAATTGAAATTCTAAAACAAAACAACAGCTGAAGCTAACTAAGAGGAGAACGAAGATTTCACCTTTCTAGTACTGCTCCTCTGTGTTTATTTTACTCTTCCTCCTTTAAATTAAAAAATATTAAAAATTGATTAAAAGGCATTTCTAATTCTTTAATCATTCCATGTGTCTGCAAAGCCTGAGGCATTTGCCTCAAAAGCCATAAGGAAAGCAAAGCCAAACAGCTTAAATGTGAAACTTGGGAGAAAATCTACCCTTACTGAGTCCAGGCCAGGCTCGGTGATGGGGATCTCGGCAGCAGCCACAGGCTGCCCTCAGGGTTCTGCGTACGGTTCAGAGAGCGGCAGAGCCTACAGCTCCTGGGACGCTGGGGCTGGAACGGGCATGCCAGGGCCATTCTGGCAGGACCACAATATTGCTGCTCCTATGTCCTTCGAATTTAGACCTCCCGTGGCTATGGGCATCTCAGCCCCAGGGACAAGATTCCATTCAGCTTCCAGCTGGGCTGGAGAGGGCGAGACAGCCTAGAGCTCCAGGCACACTGCGGCTGGAAGATGCATGCCAAGCGCATCACGGCAGGGCCACAGTATTTCTGCCACAACAGCTTTCACACTGGGGCCATGCACGGGGATGGGCACCTCAGCTGCCGTGCCAAGCTTGTTCAAAGCTTAGCGAGAAAAACCTGAAAACTGGAAAACCCAAAAAATCCTAAAATTAAGTGAAACCAATGAAAAGGTTTGGCTAAATTCTATGCACTTCCTTTCCCTTCCATTCTATTTCACTGGGTTCACTTCATTCCAGAGATTTTTGGGTTTTCCAATTTCATTTAATGCCATAATGTTTCCTTTCCTGTCTTTCCCTTTCTAGTCACTCCTTGATTTCTCAAGTTACATGAATAAGAAACTGTTTACACGGAAAGCCCCTGACAATAAATTACACCAGACAGCTCTCTCTGCTATTTTTTCCCTGTTTGATGGAACCTCTTTGCCCTTGAAGAGAGTGCCTTTCCCCTGCCCGAAGCAATGAGGTGAGGTGGTATCAAATAAGATCCAGGTCATAGCCATGCCCTCTCCTAGCTATTCCAAAAAGTTAGCCCTGTCCCAGCACGAACCAGGACAATTTATCTGTCAGAAAGCACAAAAAATTATTTTGCACTCTATCATTAAGTTATTTTCCTTAATAACCAAAGGCACAGCTCAAGGTATGATATGGAAAATATTTTTTAATGACTGCAACCAGTGACGTTGAAAGCTGCCTTTCTCTGTTATGGGTCCAGCCCCTTCCTGCTGTGATCTGTGCACATTCAAATTCCTGCAGTCAGCATATACTATCACAGCAGTCTCACATAAACCAACACATTAATCACAGTACCACCTAAAAACAGGAAGAAACCCTCCATAGAGTTTCCCATATTTCTGCTCTTCTTGAGGATGGGATGCAAAGGATGAATAGCTCTCCTGCTAAGCAGTTCATAGAACCATGGAATGGTTTGCACTGGAAGGGACTTTAAAGATTCTCTAGCTCCAACCCCCCTGCCATGGGCAGGGATGCCACCCATGGGATCAGGCTGCTCAGGCTACTCATCCAATCTGGCCTTGAACACTTCCAAGGATGGGGCATTCACAGCCTCTCTGGGCAACCTGTTCCAGTGCATCACTGCCCTCACAGTAAAGAATGTCTCCCATCTAAATCTATCAGCTTTCATTTTAAACAGGTGTCTGTACTTCCTTTAAATTAACCTAAACACTCCCTGGAAGTCTCTGACAGCAGAGGCCGATTCTGCTGAAAGTAAATAACTTCCACTTCATGGTGGAAGACTGATACACAGTCAGTGGAAATCAGGAAACTCCAAAAATTCTTTGCATTTAAGGCTAGTGATTTACTAAACTTGACTTAATTATAAGGTCAGTGGGGAAGAGTTCCCCTCAGTACACTGAGCACAAGAAAAGGGACCTGACCCCTGTCTGAATCTGAAAAGTGTTACTGAAGTGGGGCTGAAGGAAAGAAATAAGTATCAAGTCACTTGTGGGCTAGCTGCCAAAGAGACATCACTGCTTCTGCCAGCAACATGACTGGCAGTAAATAATCCCTGAGCCAGCCTGACAGTGCAGTAGGGAAGTGAGGACACTGCCACATTTCACTCTCCAGTGTGGCTGCAACAAGCCCAAGGCTTGCTGCTTGGCAAGTGAAACACTGCCATTAGTTACTGACATTACAGGGAGAGGCTGACGGAGGCTGAATATGAGTTTTCCTCCCATTTCATCAGGAAAGCAAAAATCTGACTTCAGTGCTGGAACATGAGTATGGAGAAGATAAAACCAATGGCCATGGTATAGGGTGTGTCCAACCCTCTTGGCCAGAACCACCAGTGAAGAAAATGCACAGGAGAGTGCAGTTCTGGTCAGAAGGTAACTAGGTAAACACATCAAATTCTATCCAATGACACCAACAGGGCAAATCCCATACTGGCTGAATGAAGAAAGTTCATACTGCAGTGCCAGAGGAACTGGGACAGCAGAACTTGTCCAGCACTTATTTGCACTGGCTGTTATTTGCCCAGTCTTGTTTTGAAAAGGTGGCAGATGAAGGTCACTTTCTACCTATTCTAAGAGTTGAAACATGTCTCAGAGGTTCAGGACTTAGTACATGGGCAGAGAAAAGAAAAAAAAACACTAGTCCTTTTAATCTGACCCAATGCAGAAGAGAGGGATTTGGCTGGGAAGAAGTTTGAACCCCTAAATCTTTCAGGGCTGATGGAGGTGATGTATTGTAGTGCAACCTCCCCATCCCCATCTGTGTGGGAGTATCTTGCACACAGACAAACTGAGTGTTGAAGACAAAAAAGTTCAGATCTTGGTTGAACTTAGATCTAAAAGTAAACAGAAATATATATCATCCTTTTAAGCATTCTCCTCACAGGGTGGTAGGTTGAACACTGAAGCTCATGGGTGCTACAAATACCTGCAGAAAATTCAAACTTAAGTCCTCATGTGGAAAATAATTAATCAGTAGAGCTGCACAGATCCATTTTACAAACATCCAACTAGAAAAATTAGAAACTACTACTCACAGACTCTTGTTAAAGGTAGTGTGGGATCACAAACCCATCACTCAAGAGTCCAGGACCAGCTGATTGCTTGAGATCCATTTTATAACTTAAGAAAGAATTCACCTCAGCATATCTTTTGGTGAAGCAATCGCCTATCACAGGTTATATTCTGTGTTGGAAGGGACCCACAAGGATCTTCAACTCCAGCTCTTAAATGAATGGCCCATACAGGGACT
Organism: Platysteira castanea; assembly: GCA_013397175.1. NCBI lineage: Eukaryota > Metazoa > Chordata > Aves > Passeriformes > Platysteira > Platysteira castanea. The sequence goes on along the minus strand of VYXC01003154.1, from coordinate 648,592 downwards.
GAACCCACAACCTTGACATTACTAGCACTGGGCTCTAACCAACCGAATGAATCCCAGGGTCAATCAAAGACTCTTCACACTCTATTAGCTGAAGAAACAGAAATTAATTTTTTTAAAAACTATTTATTTTGGTCTTGTTTTTTCTTGCTTTAAGAAGAAAAAAGTCACCACATTTACATAAACTACCATTTAATTAGACAGTTGGAAATCAGAGGCTCCAAGAACATTACAGAAGAAATTTCTAGTCCAACAAAATACAAGAGCACTCAACATCTTCACAGAATTACAGCACATTGTTTTCCTCTTGAATCTCCAGCTTCTCCCTCAAGCTTCCAAAAAAGCCTCTGGTATACCTGTATACCTCTGGTATACAAAACCTCTTCAGCACCCATACAAAAACTTATAGACCAGAACGCCAAGCTGTAGTTTCACCCATACCATGCACACATCCCCAGCTGAGGCAAACCAGTGCAGTTCTGCTAATCTTTCTAACACTCTCCAGCAGCATTGCCTTTACTCTATCTAGCTCAGCCAAGGTTATCATTTCACAGCCCCCCTAATGGGCCTTGCTTATCTCAGTCATATTCCTGCTCGTTACGCACAGCAGTGAAGTAGATCTCCAGCAGTGCAGGCTCTCCTTTCATACAAGCCACTGGAGTTTATTGAACAGCAGAACACACCCATGGGCTGCCCGGGGAAGCCTTTTTCCCATGCTAGAGAACAGCAGTGCTGTTGCAAAGAGCCTGTTCCATCATGGGAGGTAAGAGCAGGCAGCCGACTCCCAGGCTCATGCTTGTTGAGTGCTCTGCATAAAACCAGCGAGGCTCTGTGGGAATCAGAGTTGCAGTCGATCTGCATGCAAGAAAACAGGATTATAAACACACCTGATTTGCTGCCTCAGCATCAAGCCTGATCAGAAGATAAATATACTTGCTGAATAGTGTAACCATTGTTGTTATCATGGGAAAAAAAACTAGTGAAGCAGGACTGATGAGAGAAAAAAATTAATACTTTGATAATGAAAACCAGTGAGTGCAAATATCTGCTTCTTGGGGGACTGACCAAGGAGTATTTTTGCTCTTGTCTATTGTGATGTCCCACCCTTATTGGGAAAGGAGCAGCCAGGATTCCTAGATGCTCATGGACAAAAGTCAAAGGGTCTGCAAAAGCTCAAAGTTTTATCAGTAAATTACACACTTGGCATGGAAATTGTTATGTTAGTCCCTGACCTACTATATAAGCACATGGCAGTGGGTTTTGGATAAAGGGGTAAGATAAGGAAGAGAGATAACCAGTCTTGGTTTCAGTGTCAGTCCAACTGATGGGATGTCCAGGGTCCTGGGGATGCTGTCTGGGCTTGGTGGGGGTGCCTTTATATAGACAGATTTCCCTGCCCTGAAGATAGATGTCTGACTTTCTATGCGAATTACTTATTATGCATAGCCCATTCCTCTGGACCCTTCTGGAAATGGGCCAAAGGGCTTCACGGTTCTTTGGTGATCTTGATCCTTTCCTACAGTCCATGCCCACTTCTCATTCCTGCACTTGCAATGCACTGTGTGGTGCTTATTTTCAGGAACTAGAACAAGTATGTTTATCCTGAAAAGTGCTGCCCTACCTCTGCATGGCCCCCTTCTCAGCCACATTTTGTTCTCTCACAGCAGATTATTAACAATCCTTGGCTGGCTCCAGAGCCATCAGCTATCGCTGTTTGAGACATACACATTAGCCCCGTATCTTCTGGGATTCTACATTTCTTGATACTTTATGGACATATTCCAGAGATCATAGCCCTGATAAACTGAAGGGAATAATCCAAATGCTCTCTAGTGCTAGGTGATGGGATGCTTTGGTTTTGCAAGCTTAACAAAGTCAGCACCTTCAGCTGGCATTTTATACGCAATCCAGATTTATGAACAACTCATGATCTGGCAAAGACATGAGGATTAAAAGATTATATAAACAGTTTTTCTGAATAGGCAGTTTTCTTGGCTTCAAGTCAAAGATGTTTGACAGAGAAATAGGATTTAAGAGAACATTCGGTGTATATGATACTAGAAATGTGCTGTGAGGTAACACTGTGTTGCTTCAAAGTGCTATAGTGAGTAACCAAAAAGGGCATTAGAGCAATAATGGATAGTGCAGCCTGCATATCCCTTCCTGCTTACCATCTGCCCATATTTTCAGTACCAAACTGGCATTTATCAGCCCACTTTTTGATTTCCATTTAGCACAACATCACTAGAAGAAGCAGACGAACTGGAAAGGGTTAGGTGATGGCAAAACCAGGGTGGGTGGTGTAACACAGAAGGTCTGAACAACCTAAATATGTTTGTACACTGACAGGGGCAACCTTCAGTTCAGAATTACGTCTCCTTTATTGCTGAGTTGAAACAGTACTGAGGGAGAGGGAACATAAAATACTGTGTTTAGCAGGTGCTAGACATGACATGAACTATCACAGGGAACAGGACACTCCAAAGAATACTGAGTCCACCACTAAAAAGCCAAAAATATCCAATTATTTCAATAGCAAAGAGCAAAGAAGTGATTTGTCACTTTTTTGTTTACTTGCTGAGATCCAAAAGTACTTGTATGCATTGAAATTGTTGATAGAAATACATGCACACTTGTAATATGCATTTTGCAGAGTATTGTGAATAGCAGAGCTGGTGACTGCCATTCTGCAGTGTGCTGTGCTCGATGGCTGTGGTTTATTTGCAGACAGGAGCTGTGCCTGGCTGAAGGCTGCTTGTTTACCAACTTCCTTCATTGTAGTGGGGCTTTTCCTAAACTGTCTTGGGATTTTCCTCTGATGTATGCAGGCAGGAGCACGCTGGTACAACCCCCAGCTTTAATAGCGAGGTGCAGCACGTATACATCCCATAAATGCGACAGTTACCTTGGTAGGAACTAGTTTTATTTAAAGTATCACACGAAAGTAAAACTAGAGTTTCTCCGCAGGAATCTCGTTTACATGGGCATCAAAACACAGCAGTTGTTATCTTTGCAGAGCTGGAGTTTGATGAAAGGCCACAAGCTGGACCCCTCACATCAGTATCTGCCAAACACAGCGGGAACTAATTGTATTTTTTGTGGCCGACACTTCATGCTGAGAAATAAAAATGGAATGTCATCTTGTCCCCTTGTCTGTCAAGACACATCAGCTTGGAAATCTCTTACAGGTGCTTCCCCAAGACAGCAGAACTACACAAGAACTTGAGCATGGCCATTCCCACAAAGGCAAATCAAAACCTTAATAATTACACCAGAAAATTTATGCAGCGAGATTCCCTTACAGTCATGAGCTCTTATTTGCATTATGCAAGTACATCCTTATATAGCCTCAGATTTTTTTAATGCTCTTCAGGTTATTTCTCCTGTGTTCTAAATCTTGTCCTGGGAGAGTTTGTGTTGCAGTTCGCTGAGAGAAGGTCTTTCAATCCACAGGGTCCACCCATGGAGGTAATCTTGCATTTTGTGTTTAATGTGAGCAATAGGGCTTTATGTACAGGTATAAGAAACAAAACAAAAAACCCCAACAACAACAAAAAAAGGACTATCAGAATCATATGTATAATCTAAGAAAGAACAAAGAGAATTAATTTAGCTCTAAGAGTCTAAATCAACTTAAATGAACAAAAACACAATCATAAGCTAGAAAGCTCATTAAAATAAGTAAAAATAAAATTAACATTTTAAAGAGCACTAATTAACCACTGGAACAATTTATGTTGACATGTGGTAGACTTTTCATCATTTGCATTCTTCAGATCTACACAGAGCTTCTTTCCAGCAAAGAACACCGCTGTTCACACACTTGTGTGTTCAATATGGGCATTGTTGGATGAGAGATTCTGATCTTTGCAGCGATATACGCAGACCAAATATCGCAGTGGCCTGGTCTGACCCTGAAATCTGTGAATTTCCAGCACAGAAGGGCCATATGCAACTGAAGCAGCAATAAATGGCACATCTGCTTGACTGCCTGAGGACAAGAGCAAATTCCAGTTCAGGGAATCAGAAGCACTTGCTCTGGCACAGGTACTTGCAGAAGGCCATTTAGGATGGCACACTGTGCCAGCCACGAGCCTGCTCTCACGGGGTTGTGTTCATGAACTGCCCATGGACTGCCTGAGCTTTTCCTTTCTTCTGTTGCGAGCAATAAAGAGAAACTGTATGTACATACACCCTTGAACTTACATTTTTAAAAAGTGTTTTGGTTCTTTATACAACGTCAGCTATTAAGGCGAACCTAGTAACTCCCACTGCACAATGACACAGGTCTTTGGAGCTTTTGTTGCCTACAGCAGGTACTTAATTGGCAAGTTTGTTTCAAGTAGGTTGAACCAATTAAAAAAAATCTCCAACTTTAATAAACTGATACCCTACTGCTCACCCTAGAACATCCCTTTTGAGAGGAAGCGCTTTACATCAGCCTATTATGTGTTTTATGTTGGTGCCCCTAGCTACCAAGAACCATGGAGCTAAAATGAAAATGCTGAAGTGCTTCCAGCATGAAGCTGCTCTTTTATGTAATTATGCCTGCTGCTAATAAGCCTTCCATTACAGCCATGGCACAGGTTTTGTGCATCTATTACAAATTATTGGTTGGAATTTAAAACACTGCTGCAAGCATACCAGTTTTCACACTGAGCTCAAATTGTCAGATTTCAAACACTTTCACTCTCTATAAGTGACAAGGTTGGGCCATGTAACAACAGCTATTACCTAAGGGAAGTGTTGAACTTATCACTTGAACTCTCCTTGGGATTCACCTGAAAAGTACTTTACTGAAAATAACAAGAGTGGCTCTGACCATTTCTGGTGTCAGTGTGAACTCCAAACTCAGACAGCAGTCTCTAAAAATGGGCTTTTCTGCATAAATCCTGCTACTTACCAGCATTGCCTGTGGTGTGGCAGCTTGCCTGAACAGGTGAACTCACAGGTAATTCAGCTTGAAATGTCTGACAAATCTCCTGTTAGAAAAACTCTAAAAGAAACTATCATAAAAACTAAGAACTTATACAGTACCTTGAATTGTACCCCAAGACGCTTGATTTGTTCTTATGTATTAGACAAAACCCACAGTGAAAACATTTTCTATTTTTGAAGACCCATTTTATTTAAACATTGACCTGTGACAGAGCTGTTACCCATAGACCACTCCATTCCACAGCCATACTCAAACATACACTGCAGTTAGGCAGCTGACAGCCTGCAAGCCTAAAGAGAGGGGAGATTTAGCTAAATCAAGAGTGGGAGACTTAGCTAAATCAAGAGTTTCTCAGACATTTCTGGATTTTTTTTTTTTAAAGCATTAAGTAAACAGGTGTTGCTATGGGACACGAGAAGAGACCAAACTCACACCTCTGGGCTCAGATGGGCAAAAGAGCAAAAAACTTTATTCAATTCTCTATATATATAATTCTCAATTCGACAAGGGATTGGAAGGGTAATGTCACTTCCTCTTCAATCCCACTGGAGAAAAAAGATGCTCATCAAAGGTTCTCTCGTAGTACAGGAATGAAAACAAAAAGGACAGTTAAGTAAACACTGTCTATTATTTACATAAAACTGTGAGAATTCTGACTCCAAAAATGTAAATTCAGAAGGCTGAGAAAACCAGAGCAACAAACAGGTGTGCAAAAATGCACGTGTCTACATGTGAGCCACGGTCTGCATGTCTGCTGATGTCAGTGACGCTTAGACAGCCGAGCACCTCACCTAACAGCGGTTCTCACCAGCCCATGAAATCACACCTTTGCACCACTGGCTGTAAGGAACTGATGTTCATTCAGTTGTTTACTTGTAAATCCCTGCTGCCCTCTCAAGAGTACTACAGCATCCTGCAAAACCTGCCCTGGCAGCTGCGTGAGTGTCTCCCGGATTTGCACCATATCCAGACCATCCCGGGGTGATGTCCCAGACAACAGCCCAAGCAGCGCCATGCACCTGAGAGTACAGAACAGAGCACAGAGCCCTAAATGCACTCAGAGTTTAGCAGCAGTGCAGAGGTCCAGCTCTCCTGTAGACCCACGCATTTGAGGGCTGTAACCTTAAACAGCATTCAGCAGCTGATGAACTGACAGAGAGCAATTGGTTCTTTTTCCTTGAGCAGTTTCTTAAAAAAGAATCCCTACAAAATACAGCCAAAACCTCCACTAGAAATCATCTAATTCGTTTTTCTCTGCAGCAATTGTTCTCTTTACCACTACCCCTACTTCATACTGCTTTAAGCAGCAGCTAATTAATGAAATTGGGAAAAAACCTAAAAAGAAGATGGCTCAGATTCAGTCGGACATCACACCTCCATGATGCCAGGTGGGGAGAAAGGGCCAAGATTAAGACAAAGTTCTCTTACATCACAACTTTAGCATCATTTAGCAAACACAACCCCTTTTATATGAGATTGCAACCGTGGAAAGGGCTTTTTAATGTGCAAGGTGCACTTCCACACTGCCATCTTGTGTCAATAACCAGGTTTGCTGAATTTAAGAGCCCAACATGCTCCAAATACTTCAGCAGGGATTGAAACAGACAAATACAACATTCATAAGGTGAGTTCCTCTGCCTGTTCCCCTCCAAGGGAAGGAGAGGATGAAGGAATTTTTGTTATTCACATTTGCCACTGTGAATTAGCAAGTGTAGATTTGAAGGAGCCTTGTTTAAACCAGGACTTTAACAAGGGTAGAAACTCAGTTTCAACTCTTCAGTTTCAGCTTCAGCTCTTTTGAGGCCCACTAAATTTGAAATCCCATTCATTTGCACACAAGCAAGTGAATGAAACAACCTAGTCTTTTTGCAGGCATTTTGAGGGAAAATGAAATTGGAACCTGCATGGAAGTACTTGATACCACTTAGGAGAAGCCAGCCTGGCTCAGAGCACACCACTCCAGGCTATGGGACATGAGTCTGGCAGCATTGCAGACCACAGGTTGCTGAATTTTCTCTCCTTCCATTTTTCACCACCAGCTGATTTCCATGCCCAAATGATTCCCATGGACAGGGAAACATGACTGGGCTCAAGATGCAAAAGACAGCATTGCCATCCCTAACTTTTCCCACAGTTTTGCTGGGAGAGGGGGAGTCATGGATAGGCTAAGATAAATTCCTTGGTTAGAGGTTGAGAAACTTTGACTTGTGACAAAAAAAAATAATCCTCCACGTATCTCTCTGTATTTCAGGGATGGTAGTGGAGACTGTAGGTATCTGGAATTTGGGGGGACAGTGGTTCATTGGTTCATTATTGTGGATGCTGTCTACAATAAAAGAAGTCTGAAAACTACCATGTAGAGGAGCATTCACACCATCTCCATCAGGTATGTGCCTTAACAGCGAGCCAGATCAGCCCAGCACTTAAATGGGATTCCTATTCTGAACAGCTGTCAGGGAAGTAAGCTTCTTCCACGAGCAGCAGAGAGGACTCCAGAGAGCTGTGTGAGCGGAAAGTGTGACTACCCCTCCATAGTTGGTACTTGAGGACTCAGGTCTTCATATCCCAGTGCTCTCATGTGGTCTGCCATGTCATTACTTACCACAAATATCTTTACCAGTCTTTAACTGAATACCAAAAACCAAGGCCAAGTTTGGTTGATTGTTGCCCTGGTTTTTGTAAGCCTTCTGTTTTTAACCTTGGAGTCAGATTCTTTCACACAGATTCATGTAAATAATAGCCAGTGTTTACTTAACGGTATTTTCTGTTTTTCATTCCTTTTGTGATATGAGAGCTTTGATAAGCACGTTTCTTCTCCCGTGGGCTTGAGAAGGAAGTGACATGCTCTCCAATCACTTGTGGAGTTGAGACGTGTATAAGAATGAGATAATGTAAACAATAAAAAAATATTCCTTCCTTTCTGCTGAACCTGGCAGGTCTGAGAGCATCTTTATTGTGTCTTCCCAGACACAGTTGATGAGGCTTTTTAGATTTTTATGATAATCTTTAAACCAAAAATTAAAAATAATGTTTGGCACTTTGTAATTCAGCAAGCAGCATTCAGTTACAAGCAGGAGAAATTACAGGAGTAGAGGTGAAGTCCTCCCACTATGCCAAAATAGCACTCCTTGTTGCCCCCAGCTATCACAGCCAAAATCTCTCTTCCCAATCTGTTAGCTCTCCTACCCGCCTGCCCCAAAATCCCCTGAGAGCAAGGGGCACCCTAAGCTGCTTTGGCAGCCTCACTGCAGCTCTTCATGGTGCCATATACAAGCTCACACTCAAGAGCCCTCCTACACCTCCCAGCTTCCTCTTCCTCAGTTTTATCCACAAACCACTCCCCCAAATTCCTCTGATCCACAGTCTATGTATTTTCTCTGCTTCCAAGGATATGGACACAGAAGGGTACATAACCAGGCATGAAAGGATTTGGGGAAGCCACTACTGAGCCATAGTGCACATTCCAGCTGTGTTTTCAAGAGGAGCAGAACCTAACCCAAAAATATTTTCAGCACTTCATTTCTAGCAACAGCAGAGAAATTTTGAGGAGTGTTCACCTCTTTCAACTGTTTTTCAGGGATAAGCATATAGTCTCACCACCGGTACTGAATGCTCAAGGGAAAGAGCATGAGAAGCCTCATTAAAAACTGTACACAGACTTTGACATCAACTACAAAGGAAAAGAGAAAAGGAAGAACTATTGTTCCTGCATATATTTAGGTGAACAACTTAATCCCATCAGAACGAATATTTTTCCCAAGATGAAAATAAAACAATTTTATATTTGCACACATTACCTTAGACATGTTTAGCTGAACAGAAAGGACAAAAACTTCTAATAAATGCAACATCAGATTTTTTATTTACAAATATATGGTAATTCAACAACTGTTCTCCACTCAGTTTGCAGAGGAAAGAGTGATAGTTATATTTCCAAATGGGAAAAGAAAACTCTCTCCCTTAAATGGATTCCACAGAATATTATGCCAACACCATTGAGCAAACAGATTATTCTTTGTATTTAGGTTTCAAAAAAGCACATAATTTTAGAAACCAGCATATAGAAAGCAAACACATTTGTGTGCATTTAAATGCAGCTTCATATTAACCTAGAGAATTCACTTTTGGTATATGTCAAAAATAAAGACAGCAATTGCAAATATATATTTATATTAGCTATTTCTCTAACGCTCGTTTCAGGAGCTTAGAACAAAATACCCTCTTCATAAACCATTGAAAAGTCAACTAGTTGATTAAAAGCCTCGAAAATATTTTGAAGTTATTACTGAAAATATACTTATTCTCTCTTGTGCTCTCGGTACTTGAAGCTGAAAAAGTGAAAGCATTTTTCCGAGCTATTTCCTTACTGCAATTACTTTCTTATAAATAAAAATAGTTATATGAAGAATACAAGATATTGCTATGAAGACTAGACAAGCAGGAGTTACTCTTAGAAAAAACACACATACACACAATATATATATTTATAGATCTACATCAGCAGCAATCACCTCTTCTTGTATCTGCAACAGTGGCTTCATATCTTCATTTGCTTCACATGGAGGTTGGTTGTCCAGCTGTCAGGGAGAGACAAAAGAAACTAAGTAAAGTCTAGTTACTGAAGAATTTTTGTCACAACAATTAATATTTTAAAGTTTAAAATAGTTAGAAAATAGTGTTTCCAATACTTTCTGAAAATGGGAACATATACTAAGGTATACACTCTGAATCGAGCAATCCAAATTTAATGAATACAAATTGGAGTTGAATCCAATTATAGCACTGCAAGTATTTCAGGCCAAGTAATATTCCACAGAACATGCACCTTACCAAATTCTTAAGAACTATTTTTAGTATTAGCACAGAGTGACAGTTTTTCTAAATTTATCCTTCAATAATGAAATTAAAATGTGCTAACTAACTGTAACAATATCAAGAACTTTTTCTTTAAATCCTCTCTCTGCATATCTTTGTAGGTATCTGCCAATACAGTGGTGTTTCACTAGAACATGCCAAGTTTAAACCACAGAATTAACACCAAAATGTGCAAAAAAATCACACCATAAAATTGCACAGTGAATATTAACAACCCTATGGTTTATCAAACCTTTTAGCCAACATGTTCACATTCCAAACTAACAAAAAATTAGCCAGGTTGATGTCAAATGCCTACTGCAAAAAATAGTAACCCTCATCACAGGCCAGTGCTGTGCTGCCAATACATTTTCACTGCACTAATTGCACAGCTGGTTTTTGTGTTATCCAAATAGCTGATTTCAATTAATAATCACTAATTTGAATACTTTGTTCTGTACCTACAAGTTCTTACAACTCCTGATTTTACTTGTATCTCATACAATTATGTTTTGAGGTGCCCACTGGCCCAAGTAGATGCAGTCTGAAGGGAAGGGAATAGAAACGTTTCCTCACAGATCAGCTCTGCTTCTGAAAGGCACTGCTGTGACTTTATGGGCTGTAACGTCAAAGAGAGACTAAATAGCAATTCATCCACAATAAAATTACTTATCCAACTCATCCAGCAGTATATCCCCCCAAAAGAAAAGACAGAGATTAAAATAACATGAGCAAGCTCCAGAGTGGGTATCTCACACATTTGGGTACTTCAAATAGGAACACAGTCACTTCAGTGTAGTCTTCTCATCAACAAGGAGATACATTCTCCAAACATTAACTTAGACGTGGTGGGACCCAGTGCCCTGGATCACCTCCAGATGGAAGGGAGCAATTCTCTTCTTCCTTCCACTGATCACAGTGGCATCCTTGCACCTGACATTAGCCTCTGTGAATGCAGGTACCCTCACAAGGTGGTGTGCTTTCTGGTTTTAGCTCAGGTACCATGTAATCATTTCTGTGACTTCTCCTCATGGAAGTCAAAAAGAGCCTGCAAACAGCAACAGCATCAGATGTAGAGCTTCTTTTTTCCTGAGCTAGGTTTCACAGCCAGCAGCTGCCCAGTTCCTGCTCAAACACTGTAGCATGAATATCCTGTTCCCTTCACTGCCTTCCAATACACTGTGAGAGAAATGTGCCGGGCTCATAAAGAAACATGGACATTTTTCCCAGGAAGTAATTCAGAAATTATTTCCCTTCCCTGATTTTTATCATCCTAGAGAATTCCATATTTGCTATATAAAAAAAAAGCCGTGTAAAACTCCTGACACTTATAAAAATTAGGAGGTTGTCTACCATCATCTATGACAGCAGAAAAAAAGACCTAAATACCACTATACAAAGCCTTAACATCATGCTCCAGTAAATCAGAATTCTGCAAACCATAAGAAGGAAAAAAATTATACTGCACCTTTTAATTAAGATCTGTAAGTAAATCAATTCCTCCTGAACTTGTACCTAAATGAATAACCAATTACAGACCTATAATTCCAATAATAATAGCATTGCAAAAAGAAACCAGCATTTGTGCCATCTGCACAAGATAAACTAATTGCTTTCCAGGTATGCATTAGGACTGAATTAAATACATATTTCAGCTTACTTTTTAAGAAAATGTAGACACTTTTTCAAAAAGGCTTCTCTGTTATCAAGACAAGCCTCTTTAGCACCTGACAGCTCCTTGACACCACTTTCTCAGATCTAGGAAGGAGGGAAGATGACTATACCATGTTGTCTGCTTGAAACTACATAATAACAAGTCAGTAAAATCAGCTACCAGCGAGTTACAAGTTAGGAATGACTACCCTACAAAAGCCAGAAACTGGCAATCAAACTTTGCTGAACCTATTCACTAACTTAAAGCTAAACATGAAAGCTATCAAGTGGCTCAGCTGTGCAAACACTTGAGGTTGTACAGCACAGAGAAGAACTAACTGTGCACACTGCAGTTGGATTGCCTTACTTTTAAATCTGATATAGCAGTCGTTGCAGAAGAGTTTGTTGTTTCGGATCCTGACTTCAGCTCCAGAGCGGGATCCACCGAGGTCGCATCCACAGGCAACACACTGTATCACACATGAATAATTAGCAACTCTTTCCAAAATACTAAGAAACAAAAATGCTGTTGAAAAGCAGCTCAGATTAAGCTCAACAAAGCTTGAACCATAACCCCACAATCACTAGAAGCAAATGTACAATGATTAGTAGATCAAAATGCAACCAACCCTGAGGAAGTATTTTAAGGCGACGACTGGACAATGAATAGCAGAGATACACCAAGTAAGCAAACATAAAGCAGACAGTTTTTAGAGATTAGTTCATTAAATCTAATTTGAACTTTGGTTTCTCTGAAAACAAACTGGTTTGGCACCAAAAAAAATTTCTCTAGATGGCAACAGGCATTTTGGCACAGAACACCTGGGTGTGCTACTTGCAGATTTCCATGCGGCACTACACACTGCTGGTGTCCTCAGTCCCTTGGCACTCGAAGCAGCAAATATTCAGGCACTCCCAATTTCCTGGGTTTGCATCATCGAAACAAGTTCTGATTTGGAGAGATGGGGCTGATTTAATTTTTCTTGCATAAACGCATAAGGGGCTTGACCGCCGCCATGCTAACATTAAACTATTTAGCTATGGTGGCTAAACATGTACTTGCTGTGAATATGAACACCATCTGGAAGGAATGTAATCCAAAACATAATACTCCCCTTACCGAATTTACGAAGGACAGATAGTTTCCCTACTTAACCAAGTAATGAATCGTTTGGATGGCACTCAGTTCAACAGCTCATTAATTTTCAGAAATTTGAAAGACAGAAACTTGGCATTTTCTTATGTAGGTTATGAGCTACAGGTGGATTGTCTCACACAGAATACATGTCCTGCAGAAAAGGGAACGGTGACTGGTCACTATGGATTAGTCCTGTCCTGTCTCTCCTGCTCAGGTAGGCAGGACCCAGAAGAGCTTGGAGTCAATCCCTAGTAATACTCCAGGTGATGCACTTGAGCTGGGCACAGAAGACAAGTGTTCTGAACTAGGCACAGAAATTTCTTTTTTGAAGTCAAGAAAGAACTTGGGTCCAACAGCACCTCCAAGTCACAGTCTTAATTCCTCATCTAGTCTGAGGGCAGGGGAACAGGACTGCTTTGCTGGCTTTAGCAGGCAAAAATTTATTCTTTCAGCTCTGCAAATGCCCCAAGCTGATGGAAATCATGTAAGTAGGTCTAGGTCTCAGTGCTGGGCATGAGCTAGTACACTTAGTTTCTGACTAGGGTTGAGTAGCACTGAAGACACCTTTTGGTTTTGTTCTGGGTTTTATCCTGCCACCTTGAACTCTTCCAGCATGCCTTTACTTGGAAAGCACCACATGAACACTGTCTGCTAATGTTAGCTTAGAAAGGATGGGTCATCTTAAATGATTCAATTGCCAGGGTCCAGGCTGAGATTTTTTTCTTTTTATAGAGGAGCTGCTTTCTCTGGGAGAAGTGGTTCAGCATTTTCTGATATTTTGCCACCTATTCGAAGAAGGAAATCTTTGATCTCACAGTCAATGTGCTCATCTTACTTAGCAATGTCCTACTTGTTAGCTCTGGCATTTAAGAAACACTTCTGGAATTGAATGCTAAATGCCTGCAAATGGGACTGCCTCATGGAAATATGCACGCACCACGCTGTCAAGAGTAGAAGGCAAAGCAGGTGATTAGTAAGAACCCCTGTGAGCATAACACTGAGTAGCCATGCGTGCTCCTGATTAGCTCCTGTTCCTTCACGATGTGACTCCCAGCTCTCACCTTAAAGCAATGTAAATGATAACAAAGACCAAGAGACTCAATGATCATGGCTGCTCCTTTGCCCAGAATGTTATTACAGTATGAACAGATTTTCTTCCCACTGACTGACCTAAATATAGAATGAAAAACCTTAAAACCGGCTTGAAAATGTTTAAAAGACAAAGAAGGGTTATCAAATACTTTCTGAGATTAAAAACAAAAAACACATGGGTAAAAACTGGACTATTAGGCTGCTTAGGGAAAATAAACTGAAAATTAATATTATTTAGAGTAGATCTGAAAGCTAGGGAAAGCTGAAGTGTTATAATTTAGATCAAATTTACATAGGAACAAGTTAAGAAATTCTGTCACATTCCTGGCACATATTACCTTGTATAAAACACCTTCTACAAATAAAAAGTGTACTGTTAAGTTTAGAGAGTAAGAACACAGATTTTGTGCTCCTGCCTTCTTAGATGTGGGGAACTATCCAGAAGGCACAGTTTTAGCAAGCACCCCCTTCCAAGTCCCACCATCTGCACCTTGTTAGATAAAAGAAAGCTAGCCCTGGACATAAAATACTATGTTAACTTTCTGAATGTAAGCCATAGGGAGGTCAGTTTCCATAGATCTGCCAAGGTGTTAGCAAATGGAAGTGAGAACAAGATAAGCAAATATGGTTAAGAAGGTAATTTTCTTACATCATAAACAATGCAAAAGACTAGCTTAAAAAAAAAGAAAGGGTCAATTTATCACTTAGTGCCTGAGAGTGTAAGAGCTAGTGAAGCAGTGTTCACTGTTGTTATATATAACACATGTAATTTTGTGTGGGATGATTCTCTGGACTACTATCCCAAGGTATTTTTAAAATGTTTCAAGTACATAAAACAGCAGAGTTATCTACCCTACCACAGCTGAATTCCATTTTTGTTTCAAAATATGTTGCAATTCTTGCTTTCTCCTCCTAGATTAAAATCAACATCCTACTCTGTAATTCTCCAGGGTCATGGGTTATGAGCATTCCTGAGTGCTCCTCAAGATGATATTGACCACATGCCAGGAAGTGGGGAGGAGAGACCAAGATGAGGGTCATAAAGCGTGGGTTTCAGGAATCTTTTGTTAAAACAAACCAAGGAAAATGAATGTCAGAAATGCCATCTGGAATAGGCTTTTGCTAATCATTTTGGTAACCAACACACAGCTCACAGACTGAAGATTGATTATTCAAGTTCCTTTGTTTTCTTAACCAATATCAAGCAGTGATGACAAACCTAGGGAATTTTTTGAGTGACTGGAGTAGGGAGGTAATACCAGCCTGTACTTCCACTGTCCCCTCCAGCCAGAAAACTCCAGGTACTTGTTAATCAGTGTGATGGGCAAGAGCACTGCTGTAAGACCAGCATATACACAAAGTCTGCTCTTCAGTGCCGCCCAACATTTGTACCTTCCCTGAAAAAGGGCCCCCACTCACCTGCTGCGTGTCTGGGACCCTGACTGGGAAGCAGAGAGGGGAGACTGAGCCCGGGGAGCTGTCTGGGACATGGAGGGGGCTCTCGTAGAGGTGGCCACAGGAGGTGCTTTGCTGGAGGAAGGAGTGCACATGTAGGCTCGGTTTGAAGTGGACACTGGGCGACTAAAATCTTGACTAGAAGATAGAGATGAAGAGGATGCAGACTGGTTCAGCCATGAGTGGTGCCTCCACGAGCTCATTCTTGGAGAATCAAGATTGTCCAAAGACTCCCCTCTGTAACAGAGATACAAGCACCTTGAATGTAAATGGCAGTATGGATGGAGCAACAGAGCTATATGCTGATTTTTTAAGAGAAAGCCATTATCCTCGCATTTTTAATATTTTCTAGGGTGAATATGTTTGTTTGACCACTCTGAGCAATATTCTTCACTTACTGATTTAAAATGTATGAGTGGCAAATTATCCTTTGTGTCCTGCTGTAGTTCTCACGGGAAAAAGCAGGCAAGACAAAAGAGGTGGGACTTAACAGCTACTTAATAAAAGCAAAACACTTCAGCTTTATCAGGGTGGACTGTATCAAAATCCACAGTACAACACAGACCGCAGATACCAGGTTTGTTTATGTTTTCTCCAAGGGATACCAGATCGAAAATAACAATCCACCCAGACTGGATAGCATCACCCAGGTACAAGGTGTTGGCCCAATAACCAAACACTCTCCTGACTGATAACTTGGCTATTTCCTAAGTGACAAATCCAACATTCATACACTAAATAAAAAAAAAAATAAACTATCCAAACTTTCTGACATATTTCTGTGTTGAAAAAGGTATACTCCTTACCCATAATAATTCATTTCCAAAACAAGTTGCCATGCTGATATTCTTAAAACACATCTGTCAATGACAAGGCACACTATTGATTTTCATTGCTGCTATACCAATCAAGAAATAAGCAGCTGAGTTATTTACAGGTCACATCCACATTCCTTATTTGGAAAAAAAACTTATTTGATCCCAGCTGTAATACAGCTACTTTCCTCTATCTATGCTACTATGCAGCTTACCTTACAGCATTTCACAGACTCAATTTGTTTCTATGCTCTGTAATACAAGCTGAAGTTCAGAATAACCAAATAAAAATATTTGATGAGAGACAGAGTTAATTTTTAATGTGATTCCTACCTCCTCATACTACTGCTGTACAGACTAACAGGCTCCTTATGTATACTGGAACTGCGCTGCCGAATCCAGCTGCTGTCCGTGTGCAGAGATGTTTTCTTCCTCATTTCCTGCAGGATTTGCTGTCTCTCCAACTCTGCTGCAGACAGGTTTTGCTCCTTCTGAGACTTCTTCTGCGACTCGCCCATGTTCCAAGACCTCTCTGAGTACTTGCTCTGGGTACCTGTGCAGACAACATGTGCAAACATCAGCTAGACACCTCAAGACACAAAAGCAGCTCTTGTCCTGTCAGCACTCTGGCTGTAATTCCAAGAGCCATTGTTCATCACTCCATTCACAAGTTATTCCAGTTCCCTTTTACAGCCAGGTAAAACTTGTCAATACATCATTACTAAAATTTTTTTGTTTGTATTTCCATTAATGTAGCCCTTTATATAATGCTTAATTTAAATACATTTTTCTTCACTTCCTAAGTGTATATGCATAGACATGTGTGTACACACTCCTCTTTTTAAAAGGGCATGACCTCTTTTAGTGCCATAATTTGGATTCTTCCTTCAATACAAACAGAACCATGTATAAAATACATGGTTAAATAATGGGATACCATCTTTCTCTTTAAGAGTTCATACTCTCTTCTTCTGTAAATCGTCTCTGTTTACAAGAATTTCTGTCTTCTTCAAGGCACTAAACACACTGCTTTATATAGATACAAAGGGTAGACAGAAATCTTTCAGATAATTTCTCTTTTATTTGGATTATGTGTTAACTATTGAGTTGCAATGAAATTTATACTCTTTGAAAATTTGGAAGGGGAAAAAAATAAGCAATCTTTCTCCAAGAGTTGTTGACATATCAGAAGGCAACAATTTTTTATTTCCTAGATCCAATATCTATTATTTATAATAAAAATAATTAGGAAAATTACTCAGCAGTAAGTCATTCAATTGAAATTTCAATCCTTTTAAATGCTGCTCTGTCTATAGATTTTCTCTTGGGTTTATTGCTATAGATTATCATTATAAAATATTGTGGAAGTTTACTTTCTCTTCAGCTTCAATGACAGTGCTTTAATGTATGAAAGCAACATTTTTAATCTGCAATATATCCCCTAATACATCTATGTTTCTTTGATTGCTTGTGATTACTTCTTTTAACCATGTTTTAGACACAAAAGTAGCTTGCAGGCATTTCTGACTGTAACCTACTTACAAAATTGGTTTCTTTGCTTTGCACATATTCCTCTAATATAATTGAAGTCATACAACTGAACCGGAGTGTGCTGGTAAGGACACAATAAAGGACACTCACACCTGCTAGGTTCATCAGAAAGAGGGGAAAAGAGAGACTTTATTTACATTTCTGATACTTTATAGGTTTCTCAATTCCACCAGGGATTGGAGGACATGTCACTTCCTCCTCAATCCCCCTGAAAAAAAAGGATGCTCATCAAAGTTTTCTTATCACAAAAGGAATGAAAAACAGAAAAGACATTAAGTAAACATTGACTATTGTTTACATGAAACTCTGAAAATTCTCTGACTCCAAGGTTGTAACAGAAGGCTTAGCAAAAAACAGGACAACACCAGAGTCCAGGACACAAGCCATTGTGAAATATTGAGAGCTCTTGCTCATAACCTCTTGCTCTGTTATTACTACACTAACTGAAATTAAGAAGACAAAAAGTTGTATTAAATACATTCAGCATCTTGGTATGTGCAGCCTGTTTTTTGTTGACAGAGTCAATGTATCAAAACCACATATACCTTCAGTGATATAACTGCATGACCGATTTACATGAAATCTCATGTCAATATCAGTCATTAAAATTTAGGTATCTAAGAGCCATTTGTAATCACTCCTATTGGTTTCTTCAAGAGGGCAGTCAATTGTATTTGTCCTTGGCTTTTATGCTGACTGTAGGATTTTCCTCTTGCTGTTGAAAGTTCATTAAATTTGGGCATGGTATGAATTCACAATCCAGCTATCCAAAAACACTCTGAAAATTAATTTTCTTAGGATGACTATATGTACACATCTTATTTTTTTCTCCTACTCTCCCCCCTCCCTGCCTGCCCCAAAAAATTAAATATAATGGAAATTATACAGTACTTACCATTTCTGATTGTGTTGAATTCATTCAGTTCTGTAGTTGACTTCGACTTATTCCTAAGGATATAAAAACATTCATTTCTCCATTTTAATTAGAAGACCTCATTACAGACAAAGCTCTTATCATTGCAGGTGATAGAACCAGTCCTTTTTTTTTCACCATCCCTCCCATCAACAACTTATGCTGTACTCAAAACAAAGAGGTAAAAAATACCTAGAGACCAAGAGGATACTAAGGGAAAAAAAGTCAATATGTCAATATTTAGATGTCAATAGATAAACACCAATTAAAAGTTAAAATTTTGTACTAAAAGTTGTCAGTGCTTCAGGTATAAGGAGCTGATCACTGTACTTGCTTCAACAAAAACATGTGAAAAAACAAGTCTTTTCCTGTGGAAGTTTTGTGAAGACTACAGCCAGACAAAGAAGTGACAACTTTCACAGCAGATTTACAACTTATTTGGCTTCCTGAGAAACTTAAATCATACTTCAGCACTGTTACTAGACTGTAAGCAAAACACCTCCTCAAACACTGCATGCAGATTGTTTTTGAAAAAAATTATTGTTGACTGATTAGACCTAGAAGCATAATTTTTTAATGAGTTTTAGCCAGGAAATGTCATTCAACAAATGTCATATACAGGAAGACAAAAGGCAAAAGGTTGGTTTTTTGACAGCATGGAGCAGGAGCTTTGCCAACACCTCTGTGCTGTATTATTAGTCTCAAGAAGTGCAGCCAATTTTTTAGTTTAAAATAACTCACAACAAAGGAACAGAAACCCTTCGGTCATAACTCAAAGCTGCTACATTAATGTATTTACATGTACAGCATTGGCTGCATAGCCACGTTTTGAGGGAGTCTTGTCCTTTATCTGTAGATAAATGAAGCATAAACTACATCATGTCTTGCTTCCTTAAGTTCTTACTGTCTGTCCTATGGTGTGGACCCATTTTATTATCTATTTAAGAAGATGCAACAGCTTCACAGCTGCTTGTAGTGCAGAAAAAAAGCAGTGTCCTCCTCACACATATATCCAAGATGTAACTATTTAGTGCATGCTCCTTCTGAAGTTAGATTTAGATCTTCCATTACTAACAGATACATTAATTGTACCTTGCAATTTTTGGAGTTCCCCTTTATATAAGAAAGATATGCACACTCTAACTATGAGAAGTGATCAAATACACCGCAGAAGTCATCCTTCAGAACTACTGTGAGATGTGATCCAAAACAAAGGCTTGATTTGTAAAGTAAGAGATTGTAACTTAAAAATATATTGTGTAAATTACAAGGGCAACTATCTCCCTGATAAATATGATGCTGCCGCCTCTTACTTCCCTTCTTGTTTACTCTCTCAAGTTGCACAACCCTAATTGGGATGACTGCGCCTTAGTTTGTAGAGCGCGCTATGACACAACCACAATAGTATCTGAACTTGTTTTCCAGCCAGGTAAGTCTAGTACCACCCACATCACAGTTTTGTTTCTCCCAGTAGAATCCCCCTGACTAACTGCTCCTTACAACACAGCATATAATTTGACAAAAGTTTGGCTGCTTGTTTTTCAATATGAAAACATGCCATAAAAACTGCAAAACACAGCAGCGATCCAAGGTATACATATTTAGCTGTTATGACTAAAGTTTATTAGAATTTTAAATGTTTTCTAACACAGAAATGGTGATGCTGCAGTCAGTGTTGACATTCAATATCATAAGTACCTGTCAGCAAATGACTGGCCAGGTTGCTCCTCAATGGTTTTAGAAACTTCATAACGCTCATAATGCCTATTGAAAAAAAGGTTATATTATGTTCATATACACAAAAAGACATATACAGACATAAATAGTTCCCAAGGGAAATATTCAAAATAGATCCTCAAGGGAAAATAGATCCTCCTAGTTTAAATTAAACCCCCCAAACAGTTGAAGTTCTAAGGAGTCTTAATTTAACAGTCAGAAATAGAACTTATGAAAGAAGGCAGAAAAAGGAAAGTTGTCAGAAAAACTGCCTGAAATGACATTTTTGTAATGTGACAAGGAATCCAAACATAAGCATGCCAGAATGGTTATTGCTGAAGATGTTTCAACTATGTATTGATTCAATTTTTTATTACCTGTCAATGAGAGGATGACCAGCTCGATCCTCTATTGTTTTAGATACTTCATAGCGCTCATAATGTCTAGAAGCAAAATAAAGATAAAATACATCTTAAAAAAAAATTCTAGAAACTGAGCAAACAGTAAGTATACCCAGAGAAAACGGAGAAAGTTCAGATGTGTTAAAAGAATCCCAAAGACTAAGGTGCTGCAAAAATTACAACCATCCGTATACAACAGTGATTATATCATCCTTTTCAAAGCCAGGAGGAAAGTTTTGTCCAAGCAAAGCAATTCTCTAAAAATTACATTTTTATTCTAGAAGACTGTACAGGTGCAGTTATAAACTCACAAAGTTCCACAGACAGCGCTCTTCAGCTGCCTGTCCCGTCCCTCAGTGCACTTTGCAGCAAGCACCATGCCTTTGCAGGTGTTAATATAACATTTCAGATTTCAAATCCTATCTTTGGATATCATCTTATAGCAAATATTTAACACCAGATATTTTAAAGGCCAGTTTCACTGAACTTACTCCTTTACTATTAAGCAAAACCACCCATGTTTAGCAAAACACATCCTTTGGCAGCAATCTCAGCAGCAATGAAATCCCCATGGACTAAAGAATGTACCAAGGATTTAGATATGCAGATATTGAAGCAGCTTAATAGCTTAAGCTTACCACACAAAGTCACATTATCTTGCAACTGGGACAAGCTAAAACTGCAAAGTTACCCTGGCTCTGCTGCCAAGAAGAACCTGTTCAGCCATTGTAGCACTGTGTCTCTGCTTTGCTCAGCAGGCGTATCAAGCAGCTGTCATTTAGGTTAAGCTAAAGTAACTCTGGGTCTTACAACCTCCTCTGCAAATATATGCAGGTTTTTTAATCATAGTATCTTCTCCTAAGACTTAGCTTGTCTTATCTTCAGTCATCTCGTATTACTTGCATAAGAAAAGGAGAAAAACCTCAAGAGAAACCACAAGTCATACACAAGGCAGTAAGGTAAATGCAGACAAAATAAGGAAAAGTTACTGGTTTAATCCTCTGTAGAGGAGATTCAGACAGATTAAACTCCTGTAACAGTAGTCTGAAAACTTCTCGGCAAAAACACAAACTTGAGAACTAAGAGGAGGGGATTTGTTTGTTTTTCAAATTAAGCTGCTGAAGAAGGTAATGGAGGTAAAAAATATATCTGCAGTGGTTATTTCTAACAGGCTATGATATGTAAGCCAGTAACTGTTCACTCATATGTCATTATATCCCTCACTGACAAGTTAACCCAGTAGTTAAACTGCAATTAAGCTTTATTGTTACACTGGTGAATTAAAATGAGAGAGAAATCTGGAAAAATCAGTCACGCATTTGTTGGAAAAGTGTTAGCTTGGTATTTCTTCTGGAAGCCATGTGTGTTGTTGAGTCACTGGCTCTCAATTTACAGGGTTGTGGACAATTCTTACAAAATCTTCTCATTAAGTGTTTCAGATCATCTTTCATTTGGCTGTAATTACTGTATTTACATCCCACTTTAAAAAAAAGCTGAAGTAGGGTAATATAGGACTTGATTCTTGGGGAAGGACTTTGTGTTACGCCTGATCCTTCTGTCTTTTGAAAGAAGGACTATCATATGGTATTGTGCCCCTACTGATTGCAGCATGAATCTTACACAAGCACCCTTATGTACTCAGGACAGACACATTCCCGTTAGAAATGGATTTGAATTTGCAGAAGGAAGAGAAAGTACATCCTATCACAAGTGCACACCTTTGGTACTGAGGCACCTCCACTGACACCTCCCTCTGCCTTTCTGCCTGCTGCCTCTGCTCCTCCACCTCTGCCTGCCGCCTCTGCTCCTCGGCGTATCGCTGCTCCCTCTCTTTCCGTTGTCTCTCGAGCTCCAGCTCTCGTTCGCATTCTTGCTCAAAACGCCGGGTTGCTTCTTCCTGGATCCTCTGTTCCTCCTGAAGCCTCCTCCTTCCTTCTTCCTCATGCAGTGAGCTCGCTGCCAGCTTGTTTCCTCTATCTCCTTCTGGCTCCTCAGGAGTATTTGCTTCAGGGTTTGCTCTCCAGCTGGACACAGGTGGAGCCTGAGAAGTGATGGATGTTGTATTTAGGGTTAGAACAGTCTGCTCCTGTAGCAAAGAAAAAAATCATGTTTTTAAGGAAGGGACCTGTTTTTTAACTAGATTGCTCACTCAGGAAAGTTAGTTTATTCTCTAAGGTAAGAACATATAAAAATCATCCCCAGAACTTCCAGTGCAAGACGCAGGGCACAGTTTGGTTTCACATTCTCCTAACTCAAGAGCTTCATTCCACACACCAGCCTCAGCAAGCGCCACAGGCAATGCGGCCACAACTATGTGAAACATTCTGCTTTCTGAAGTATCACTTACATGTCAAGCCATCCCTTCCCCACTTAAATACCCATGGAAAACAAACCCTTCCATGATACCCAGCATTTCTCCCTACTGTTTTGACTTAGAAACCTGAGACCTACTTAAGAGTGTATACACAAAGATATACACTGCAATCTATATCACAATGAATTTCACATGAATCCTCATGTGGAGGAATCTCTCACTCTCTTCCATTCTCCTACCATTTCAAAGTCAAGCCTCAGACCTACCACTCTATGACTCTTCTCACAAAGATGAGAAAAGGCCTTTCAGTAGTCAAAAGATGTTTTAGTTGCAGGGAAAAAATAATGTTTACATGGCCATCAAAACCTCTAATGACAGGAAAAAATACAAAATGGTTTAAATTCTTGTACAACAAAGTCCTCTAACAGCTCAGAAAGTTTTCTTATTAAAGTCCTAAGCCTTAAACTATGGTCTACTTATTCACGACTGTGTAAACACAACTGATCTAGCTTGGATGCTTGAAGCAGCACTCAGCAGTAAAGAAGAGATACCTCAGACAGTTCCCATACTAGGGGAAAAACTCGTTCATCTTCCCATAAACAACAGCCACAAAAGTCAGCATCTACAGAAACTGCGCATATTCAGTGTTTTAAAACATATGATTGGAAATCTGAAGCTGATTTGGTATGTAAATTTATCACATGAACTGTCTGCCAGTAACCAGCCAGACACTTATGAGCATACTTCGCAATAAAGTATTGAAGCAGAATTCCAACAAGTACCATCAGAGGGTAAATAAGCAGCAAAAGTGACCATTTATGATCACAATAATTAATACATGATGTGACTTTTTGCCAACATATTTTTGGTGTTACTTCCCTAACCAGGCCACAGGGAAGACCAATATATTCAACATATCTCAAAACATACCACCTACTTTTCCATCCCATTTTTGCAATCTCTTTCTACCAAGTCATGGACAACAATTTATTTTCCAAAATGAGAAGATAAATGACATAAAAACCCTAATTATTTGCCTGCTTGCATGCATCTAGTATAAGGGGGAAAAAGCCCTCACAAAACTAGTCAGGGAAGCTTTACGCACAGCCTACCTCATCAAAATACTTGGAGCTCTCTTTTTCTGCTTCTTGCTTAGCTCGTAGCCATTCTTCCCTCAGTTTCTCTTGTTCTCGTTGGTATTTCTCCTGTTAGGTTAGATTGCAGTTAAACGTGCAAATAAGACACATGATATTTTTTTATTTTCATTAAAACGTACTACTGGAATTTAATGGGCTTTTTAACAGACCAAACAGACCAGAAAAAAAACATCCCTGAGCTCCACTAGAACATTAGGTCTGCCACAAATGAAATCCTGGCTCAAATACAATCCAAAAGAGTTCTGTAATTGATTTTTGAGAATTACACACTAAGTCTCACAACAATCAACCTCATATCTGTAATAGTCCCTGTCCTCCAGTTTAGTTAGCATTTCAACAAAAAAAACAGTTATCTAAGGTATTTCTGGAAAAACAGTGTGGTTGTATTTAACTTGGAATTAGGCACATTAATATGGTAAATATAAAGAGATCACTAAGGGAAATACTGAGCAAGAACTCTCATTCTTTTGAAATGTTACCTAAACAAAAACCAATTTCTGGGCCTTGAAATTTGTCTTATGACTAGATTTGGTATGAAATCAATATACTGTCTTAAAACATTGCTCAAAACACATGGTAAATGTTTTGGTGGTTTTGTCAGTCATCACTTTTATCTTGGGAAAAGCAAAATATTTAAGGATGTCAAAAGTATTCTTTCTAAGACGCTGGAAATAAGCAAAGAATGACTTTGCTTCATTTTTTTGTTATTTGAAAATTCATTACTAGGATCATGGGGAAGAAAAAGATCATTATTACTCTGGCCAAATGTATCACTTCAGGACTGAAAAAGGAGAAACAAAAAAAAGTGATGGCAGATGGCTGACTCTGCTCTCAAGAAAGGGGAGCCGAGGTTTGCACTCTTTAAAGCCATCTCTTCAGGTATCAAATGGAACATCCAACCCATAACAGAGACCACAGATAAGTTAAGGAAGGTACAGCTGCTGCCTTGCGGAGTTTGCAAGCAACAAGGAACAACAAAAGCCGAAACATTCAAAAAGCAAGAGTTTCTGTGCTTGTACTTTGAAATCACAGTTTTCTGTTGAATACAGCAGAAGAGGGCTTATGCAGAGTAAATGATATTCACTGATATCTCTTCTAGCCATCAGACTTCAGCCAACAAACTTTAATTGAATTTGCAGAGATGTGTCTCGCTGAACGTGGCTGAATGTGCTTACACTTCATTGAGCTGAGCTCTTTGCAGAGACGGATGCTTGGGTTTTTTGTGCTATCCTAAGGCTACAAACAATGCCCCCTCCCTCTGCAACACTCCCCTCCACCTCTAGCAACTGGTTATCAAGGTGGTTTTGCATTAGCAGGTTGAGCTTTCTAACTCACAGAGGTCCTGGGAACCAGCTTGATTCCAACTGATTAGCTGCTTGCTAAATAACAGGATTCTAGCAGGCACCTAAGCACAGTACTTGCTGCCTCCTCTTCATATATGAATACAAGGCAGTATCATTAATTGAAGGTAAAACTCAGGCTAGAGGCAATTTCCCTAAGGGGAAAAAAAAATACAATTCACATTCGAAGTGAAGATCCCTTAGGTCTTCATTTATCCTTTAAATTGTGTTGTCATTAAGAACATACCAGCCCTGTGAAGATTGAACAGTTCTGGCTGTAGTGAATACACATTGTGGGTTTGATTTTATGAAGCTCACTAAAGCATTGCCCTCTTTTTTTCTGAATAAATCCTACTGTGTGCAACGGTGCAAGCCAGCAAATGCACCTGAGAGTCTCCCCAGACCATCGGTAAGAAGAATTGAAGAAGTCCCATGCTACTTTTCCTTCCTTGCTGCTACACACAAGGGACTGACAGCCCATGATTATGAGGATTAATTATACCTGCAACAAACGGTCCTGCTCTTTTTGCCATTTTTCCTGTCGTTTTCGCTCTTCCTCTTGATCCCAAACCCGACGACTAGGAGCGCTGATGGATGGGACTGGGAGCTAATATAGCACAGAAATGAAACAGTATTATCCTCTTCCCATGTAATCAACACTCTACATTTTAAAACGTACTTTTTTAAAGTGAGAAACAGAAGCCATTAGCATCACTAGAGCTTTATAGTGACAAGGACATAAACTAGCCTTTTCTTCAAACAGACAGAAAGTAAGCATTCCTTGACAAAGCAAATTTTAGCCACCTGATCAACATTTTAAAGCCGTATAAAAAGCAATAGAAAGTAGAGGTCTTCTTGAAAAGACTAGGATTATACAACTAAGTAGTAGCTCACAAATAGTACTTACATCAGGCATTGCAGGCTCTGGGCCTCCTGGGAGATTTGGAAGGCAAAAAAGAGAAATCATTAGACCCATACGTAACCACTGCAAGACTTGTGTAACTGTGGCAAGTCAGAGCTTCAGACTAATTTTTGCTTCCTTAGTAGACATGCTTCCATTGGCCCTACTGAACTTTCTCAAGGCCAGAATTTATCAGGTGCTTTCAAATAATGTGCACAGTTGTTTGAAAGCTTTGCATGCTTACAAGTGCCATCAGCGATTTCTTGAATTAGCAGCACATCTCCCACTGTAGCAATACAAAGGTTTTTTACTATACATCTCCTATAATTATTGTGAAATCCAACTGTTTAGCATGACCAATACCCAGAATGCTGCACAAGGGTAGAGAAGCTGTTCATTTACTGGCATGAGTTAAGAGCAGCTGACATCCACTTCTCTATCACAAACCCATGTATTTCCGCTTTCTAACTTTTCTTCTTTCCTACTTCCACAAGCGCACTTAAATTCAGTAAACTTGTCACCGTTCACCACAAATCTTTTGCTATTTGAGGCTATCACACTTGGCCTTAATCCTCTGCAAAGATAATTACTGGAGAGAGATGTGTATAATGCTAACATGTTAAAATTTGAGAAAATGGGGAGAAACACAAACTTAAGTATAATCATTTCTTAAGCACCATCCCTACATTTTTGTTTGTTGACAGTGTACTTGTTACCTAGCTGTCCAAATTTAAGTTTAAAAAAAAGCATAAAAGAAAAAAGTTGCAACAGTTTTCTGAAGTATAATCACATGAAGTTGAAAAATGATCAAATTTAGATACTAAAAACTCATTGGAGTCACAGGTTAGCATCCTTTCCATACAGGCACAATTTTGTCTTCACTATCAGATCTCAACAGCCACAGTGGAAATCAGGCAATCAGCTTGATCTATTGCAATTGTGCCAGGAGATACTAAAGGGAAGCATAGACAACACCTAGTTTTGCTCCCTTCTTCTCTCACCCCTGTAAGCTTATGCTGAACTCCACAGGAATCTTTCATGTAATTGCAAAGCTAAAGTGTAAAAAGTTTAAAACTAACAAGCTGTACTGAACATATACTCTAGAAATACAACCTCGTCCTCCCCATCAAGCGCAAGTGAAATACCTCAAATATTGTTATAAAAATAATTAAAATAAAAACCAAATTTCTGCCAGCCATAAAATAAAAATCAAACAATAACAACAACAACATCCCAACACCAACACAACACCACCATATTGCAGATACAATATTGCAGATACAGCAGAAGTATTTAAAAGCAAACAGAACCACAACCACAGATATATGCCGTGGCACATCACATATCGCTTCTGGCAAAAAACGGAAATCATCACCACTAAAAGCAAAATCCTGGCCCCACTCAAATCATTGGCAAAACTCAACTGAACTTCCAGTGGGCCAGAATTTCACTCTTTCAAGCTACAGCAAAACAGTAAGGCATACATAGCCCAAAGACAGCATAAGACATACAACATTAGTGGAAGTATGTGAGCTGTGACATGCAAAATGCTAAAAAGCAACCTACAAAACCAAAATTGAGTGCCTCATTTTTTGCCTTTTTTAAAAAAAGCTAGCATATTAAATTCAAAATTTATATTGGTCTTCTTGGGATCTTGTGACATCACCACATAGTGGAAAGCCAGCAGATGCCTTTTTACACCAATTTACACAAAAGCACAGAGCTGCAACTCAAACTCAAATCCAGAGTTAAATACTTCAACAGCTCTGAGATCTTCTTAAACCTCTGCTGGAATATTCACCATTATTCTTGTTTTGTAGGTAGTAGCAAACCTGAACAGAGAGTGCCATCCTTCTTACTTTTACCCAGTGGAAAAAAAAAGTATGAACAACACAGAAGAGATTTAAACAGCTATAGATATAAGAGAACACGCAAAGACCCATTACCACAAAGGTAGACCCATGAATTGTAAGAATAACCTGATGACCCTGGGGAAAGAAGGGAAATTAATTATGTTGCTTCATTGCAACTGCAGAAACAACGCTGAAGAGGAGGAGCACCCAGCACCAGACTTGTTAGGGAGAGTGCGCAGCAGGAACAATTTCATGGGAGTACATGAAATGTTAGCTCTTTGATTTACCTTGTTCAAAAAATTGTGACCGTCTTTTTAAGTTTTTCAAAGAAATAGGTTCAGATGCTATTTGAAAAATACAAAAAATACAAACAAGTCAATGAGGTGCCTTTTTTTTAAATGACTATAACCACGGGATAAGAAACTTCTGTTAGACCTCCCATATACTGCAAACATCACTTCGGAAAAACAAAAAGCCCCTGGAACACAAAGGAAAACCTTAGGAGGTTACATCGTATACTAATTAGGATTTCATTTTATCAGTAACAATGTCCAACTACAAAAAGAGCACAAGTGTCAAACTTGGACTCAGATTCTCGCTGCCTAATTTAATCATCCTTGACTGGGATGCCAAATCCTAATCACCATTCAAGGCTACCAGAAAACATCTCCAGAGGACAAGTGATATCCTGGGGGAATTCTTCTATGAGTTGCCATATATATTCAAATTCAAATTAAATACAAAGTTCCTACTTAAGGATTATTATTCCATAAGGAAGTATACATACCTCTATTCTATTTCTCTCATTGCTGTAAAGTAAGGCTATAACTGCTTATAGCACCATATGCAATTATTATTCATACCAGAATCATAAATATTGTTCTCCAGCAATACAACTAAAGTAATAATAGGGAAAACAGCCACTACCCCCAAAACCTCACAGCTGAAAGAGGCAGGCAAAAATAGCAGAAAGTTGAGTACTCTGCACTCTCCCTGGGCAGCAAAATAAATCAATTCTCATACTGGCTCAGTCTCCACACAATGCAGAAGCAATTACAATAAATCGTGTGTATTCCTCTTTCACCTCTAACGCACAGTAAATTTACGACCACTAATGCCGAGACAGGGGGGTTTGTTGCAGGTTTGTTGTCAGTTCTCAAACTGCCCAGCACATTGTGGAAGCAAACTACATCCAGTTTGGGTGCAGCAAGATCCCTGTGATATCTGTCTGGCTTTCAGTTCATTAAGGTCTCACTTCACCCGCTGTATAACGCTTGCAGTCATTACAGGTTTAGTGTCTGTGCTTGTCACAAACCACACAATTAGCAGATGAAAAGCAACAGTGGTTTACCTCTTTGTTCATTAGAGCCAAGATCTCCTTGCATTCCGTTTATCAATTTTGTTTCTGTATCCTGAAATAAATAAATAAATAAGTAAATGTCTTAAGCCCATTAGATTTATGGAAATTTATCCAACTACACAATTTTCCTGACAGGAACTATATATCATGAAACACTTCATAATGTTTTTATAGGAAGATAAAAAACAATCTAAAACTTCCTCAGTGTATTTTATAATAAAGCAACTGCAGGCATTTGAGGGAATCTATAACCAGCTGTGAACTGCTGTAGAAATAAAAACCGTTAGTTTGCAAGAAAATGCCAGAGGCCAAGATCTTCCTGCTTTGGCTCCTTGGCAGGCAGGTTTTTATTTACAAGTAATGTGAAAGCACATATTCTCCTGTTCTTTGGGCCTGCAACTTCCATTTAGGATAATAATGCAGGTCAAAGTCTTCTCTGAAGAATATACACTCTACACATTTTAGCCAAAAGATAGTCTGCACGTGTTTTAGTATTTATCATTCACCAGTGTTCACTCATGAATAGACAGTAGCAAGTCTTTAAAACACCTTATTTACCTTAATACATACATAGCTACATCTCTATATTTCAGATTCAGAGTCCTATACTTGTACTTGTATTGCTTATGGAATATAAGATTTAAACGTCCTTTTCTCCATCCTCCCACTATCAAGACATCACATTTTTTCTTCCTCCCCCCAAACCCCATGAACCTTCAAAAACATACTCACAGAGCTTTGAGGGC
The DNA here is from genome assembly GCA_013397175.1 of Platysteira castanea. Taxonomy (NCBI): domain Eukaryota; kingdom Metazoa; phylum Chordata; class Aves; order Passeriformes; genus Platysteira; species Platysteira castanea. The sequence goes on along the minus strand of VYXC01003154.1, from coordinate 618,397 downwards.
TGCTGGAGAAATCTCTTTCTGTGGATATGGTGGAAACATTTGAAACTTTTTCTCCTGAAGTTGCATCAATCCATTTATTTTCAGATGTACCTATAATGTTGGTAGCCATACTGGTGAGATTGAGGATTTTATGCCTTACATGTGGCAGGGAAGGCAGGTCTTTGCCCCAGTCTTTTTGGTATGTGGAGGATCAAGAAATTAATACAGACAGTAACGTCAAAGAACAGAACAAGAGCTAGTGAAAACACATTAAAATAACACAAAAACACACATAACAGAAGAGGGAGACACACAAATCAGGTGGAATTTGTGAAGACAGGAAAAAGGGCATTTAGAGCAGACCGCCTTCCCCAAAAATATAAGTGTTAGTCATAAGCCAGGTAAAAGTTTGCCAGATGTTTTGCTGATATATGCTGCAGCAGCTGAACACTAAAGAGCAGTTAGCATTCATTGTAAACTATTTCATTAGCGTTAGTAAGCATTGAGAAAATTCTTCCAACTTTACTCACTCGAGGGACAATGAAACTTACACGATCCAGGGAAGGGTCGTTTTCACGTCCATGCTCATCAGGAAGCACAGAGACGGGGAAGAAAAGGCAGTCTAAACTAAACTAGCAAACTGACGAGGCAAAGAAAAACGATGCTCTTCTCACATGCTCCATCATTTCTCCCCTTCCTACCCTTCCTACTGAAAATTTTATTCAATTAGTTCTTTGGCACTAGTCTCACTCTTCAGTTGTATTAGATCCTATAAAGTCATTTGTTTCTTGTCTCTTTGTCACCCCACTGGTTTTTTTCCCCAGTTTGCTGGTAACTTATTCTACCTAGCTTCCTACTAAAACAATGTTTTGTATTTATACTGTGAAAGAAGTCACTGGTCACATTTCCAACTCTGCAAAAATTCTCCTAGAACTTTGAAAGGCTTTCCTGATTAAACCCATGGCAAGTCTAGAGACGTTACAAGGCTGTCAGCCAGGATGGAAACCCTCACTATCCAGAATGAGTAGTACTATCCTGGAGAGATTACAGCACCACAGTATTTGCGTCAATGGCCAGAATCATAGCACACAGGTGTTACCCCACCCACAAGCTCATACTTCACTTGAAATGCTCTCTGAAGAAAGGAACACAAGATCCTCCTTCCTTGAAGAAAGGGAGCTGGAGATTGAGAGAGAGGGCCTTTAAAAATTACTATGCTCTAAAGACCAGACCCTCTTAATTCTTGTGGCATGGCAGTGATGCCTAAGGCATCATTCAGAAAGAAAGTGTTAAGATTCCCTTTTGTCGTGGTTGCACACTTTTATACCTGTCCATCCCCTCAGAAACAGGCCAGAGCACAAGAGTGAGGTCAGTAGTTCAATGTTTTGCGGATTTGCTTGTCAAGACATTTCTAATGCACAAGCAGTTAATAAAGCCAAGTTGTGTTAAAATGCAACAGACATGCTGGCAAACCACTTAGCTTAGATACGTATTACTACTGTAAGGGTAATAAGGACTCTCAGCTGTCAGGTACAGCAGAGACAAAGCTTATTTGCCTTACAGAGCATACAGTATCTGCCTGACGAAACAACTCACCATTCTTTCCATATCGTCTGACATCCATGACCAGGTTTCCAGTTTCTAGTGCTCTGCTGATGGCCTCTTCCCACTGACTGTGGTCCATGTGTGAAACCTTTGTGCCATTGACAGCAATGATCTCATCATCTACATGCAGTTGGCAAAGTGCTGCTGGGCTGCCTGCAGAAAACGGAAGAAAAATGTAATTACGTCTCCATTCATATTTTTTCTTTTTATCACAGTTGTCATTGGAAGAGGGTGGATTGGGGAATCATTCAAAGAAATGCTTAATGGTGTATATTTAGAAACTCTTAGAGAAATTCACTGCACTGTAACACAAGCTCAGTAAACTTAGTATCAAAGTAGCTTTTCAATTTAGAACTTACAGGAACAATAAAGAAATCAGTCTTCCGCGTTTGTATGTCTTCAGATTCTGGCTAACTCATTCAATAAACAGCCTTTGGGTTCAGTCTTCCCTTCACTAACTCACCTTTATAATCTGTGATAGTGAGAGAGAGGCAGCACCACAATGTCTGTATCCAACGATTAGCTGAAATTCAGCCAGTTTGGGTAATCCTCTTACTTGTCAAAAAAAACAGCCTGCACTTTGTTAATTCCAGTAGAAGCTGGCTTTCTCATATTCTCATTTACATTTTCTGAGCTCTGCTGACAAGAGAATGCTGCTTTATTGCTTTGCTAGAATAGTTTGTTAGCTCTGAATTGATTGGTAATTGGACTCAAGATATTGCTGGGTACTGTCCCATTAGACTTCTCTGGATTCTACTTATTTTATCTATTAAGAGCAAATTTTATGGCAGGTTGGACTTTGAATCTACTGATATTTTGCAAGATAGGCTGCACTTTATACTTTTTTTCATCTGCTACACATTGGCAGGCAATCTCACTAGACTTACGACAGAGAACATAGAGGACTAGTTCATAAACTTTTTCTCTATTTAATTCAGAAAATGGATGAGCTGAGAAACTTAGACTATCCAAGCAAGACTTTATGGATTATATATGAATGGTTCTTCCACTAAGAACTATTCCCTTAGCAGAATAGAAAATGGAAAGGCCAAGTAAAAATTTAGTTAAGGATTGCACAATAAACCCTCATGTTAATAAAACAAGTTTGAATTACACAGTGGAAGTATTTTCCAAAGTAAGTAGTGAAATCCACACATCTTACTTAAAATGTACCAAGAACAATGCTCTGTTACATTATTAGAAACAGATGTGGACAGGTATGACAGAAAAATTTAGACACCATATGTTTCATCCTGAGTGTCTTCTGACTCATTAGTCAAATGCTGCTGTGAGTCTGGCTCATCCACTAAGGATTCAGATGGCTTCACACAGGAGAAAGTTAAGAAATTAAAAAATGCTTTGCTTCCTAGTACTCCACCAAATAATGATTCATCATGGTTCACTAAAAAGCTACACTAGCTACTCTGCTAGAAGAACATGGCTCCATATTATATTTTTCTGCATTATTCTAAAAATATGGACTAAAAACTTCATTTGCAGTTATGAGTAAAATTTTTAAAACACACCAATTGCTTTTAAGCAGTATTGTAGAAGAAAACACCACTTCATCTGGAGGAAGAAATGCGGACAATAGTTAAACTGGAAAAAACATGCATCTCTAGGAGTCAAGAAAATGTTAAAGAATTATGGATTTTCAAATCTGTGAATGGAAAGTACTTATAAGAATACTATTGAAGAGACTAATACTGAAGTTACTAATTTCAACATCATCATGTAACATTTGGAATCATGTCTGATATTTAGGACCATATAGTTTGACCACATCTGGACTAAGCCTTATGTTCATGGTACAGGGAATGCTTCAGGTTCCAGGAGAGTCATCGGAACTCAATTTCTGCATTGAGTTGTGACAGAATAAGCCCATAGTAATGAAAAAAAGGTCGTGTTCATATTACTCAAACAATTTGTCTGGGATGAGACCCAGCTCAGAGGTGTGAACAGTGTACCTCAGCTCAGTTTTAGGAAAGGAAGGGAGCTAAGATTGCAGTTTTTTCCTATACTATTACTAGAAAGGCATATCCAGACCATACCCCAACCATACAGATTGAATGAATAGCAGCAGTCTCTAGATCACACATGTAGACCTCAAACAGCCAAGACAACTTACACTGCTCAATTTTTGGTGTGTAACTTTGCCAGCAGCTCTTCCTCCAGTCTATGGATGAAAGGGCTTCTCAAGAGTGAAAACCAGGGTGCCTACAGTGGGCTTCTGCTCCGATTCACCTCCAGAGAAGCCCACAGAGACCGGCCTGAAATTCAGGTGCCAAAAGTTGTATACTACAAATGTCTTTCTCTGTTCAGCTCGTCCAAGACTATAGGAGTTAACAATAATTTCTTTATATTCCTACAGCAGATTTAGTTTTCATTATATAAAATATGTAATGCTTTTATGTTTTCCATAGGTTTTCCTGAAGGTAAAAGACTTTTTTCTCACTAGTCTCCAGTAAAAACAAAACAAAACAAATTCTCATTTTCCATATCTACTTAGTTATCTCTAACCTATCCCCATCTGTTATTATTACAATAGATAAACACTACCTCAATGATAGACAAAAAAAAAACTTGAAGGATGCGAGTCAAATTTACTTTGTCCTTCATGACTGCAAGAGTTTGAGCACTCTTAGTTCAACACAATCTCAAGAAAATTATTGCAAAGGGAAAGTGAAAGGGAAAGGACTGAAGCAATAAAGATTACATGGCACTGGGGAAGTTGGCAGAACAATCTCTACATTAATGACTTTAAAGTTTTCTGTTTGCTTAATTTTTAGTGTAAAGGTTGAAAACTCCTGTATGAAATGAGCACTATCTTTTTTTATATGTGGTAAATGCATCTCACTGAAATATGTGTTACAAGCTTAACTCTTACTTAGCTTTTTTAAGAACACTTACAAGAAGTTAATTTTGTCTACCAAGTAGTTTTCTTAGCAGTTTTTTAAGGAATAATGTATGTAGAATACAGAGGCATTTCTAAGTAGTAAAAAAGATAAATGCTGGGTACCATCTCAAGAAAATCATACAGCTAGTTAAGAAGACAAGACAATGAGAGAAAGTATTCCTGGAAGCTTTTTCTGGGCTAAAGAAAGAGAAGAAGGTGGCTAGAACAGTTGGTTTGGATTTCCCAAGCCTAAATCACGCTTGACCAACCTCGTTGTCTTCAATGACGAATTGACTAGATCTCTGTGGATGTGGGAAGAGAGGTGGATACAATCCACCTTGTCTTTCATAAGACCATTGACATGATATTCCATAGTATCTTGGTGTCAAAATTGGGATGGTATTGTCCACAGGGCAGAACGACTGGCTGGGCTGTCAGGCTCCATGGGAAATGGTTAATGGCTCTTACTCAGCCTGTGGGCTGCTTACAAGTGGATCTCATCAGGGATATATCCTGGGACCCACCCTCTCTAATGTGTTCACCAGTGAGCAGGAGAAGGAGATAAAACACACGCTCATCGAGTTTTCATATCTTGTCAAAAGGGAGAGGGTGGCCAATGCACTGGAGGGCAGGGCTGCTGCTGAGAGCAGGAATCTGACATCCAACAAGGCCCGGTGCAGAGTCCTGCTCCTGAAAAGGACTAAACCCAGTGATGGTAGAGGCTGGTTACTGATGGGCTGGAAAGCAAGGCTGGGGCAGCCCTGGCAGTGGTGGGGCTGTATGAACACTGACATGACCAACAGATCAAGACAAGTGACCATTCCATTCACTGAGAACTTCTTATGCCACACTGACAATACTGTGTCCAGTTTTGGTGTTCCTCTGTAAGAGAAATGTCAGTAATCTGGGGCAAGTCATATGGTAAGGAAATGAGATGGTCAGGGGTGGAGCAACTGACCTGTGAGGAAAGGCTGTATGGGCTTGTTCAGCCTGGAGAAGAGAGACTGCAGGAGAACTTAAAAGGAGCCCTCCTAGTACATATCAGGAAGTCACTGAAAAGGGAAAGCCTGCTCTTTATTGAAATTTATGACAGGAAAACACAGAACAGTGGTTATAAACTGGGACAAAGATCAGTCTGACTGGATATGTTGGGAAAATTTTCTCAGAGAGGATAATGCCCAGAGAGGCTGGGCAGTTTCCATCCTCAGAGGGTCTTAAACCCACATGGGTAGAAGTCATAGGTCACTCGGCCTGAATTTTGTCTTGACATTTTTTTGAGCGGTGTTTTGCTCTAGGTGATCTTTCAAGATTTCTTCTAACCTGAATTTTCCTATGACTTTCCTATGTATTCCTATGAAATGCAACACTCCCAAGTGTCTAGCTGAAAGCATCTATTGCTCTTTCAATGGGTCATCCACCTCTTTCATCCTTCATTTCTTTAAAGGGAGCTACAGCTACTGAATAAGGACACAAAATAAGCCCGTTGTTGGAAGAAAAAAGTGTTGAACATGTGCTATAAACAAGACCACTGAGATGCAGTTCGTTCTCAGTTCAACCTATCCTTTGTGCTCTTCCCTGTGAGAATGGCAATAAAGCATAACAAAGACAACAGCCACAAGGCCTTCCCCTTCTCCTTGGGGACCGAGTCCATGTGGACTTTTGTGAATGACCAAGACAAACATTCACCACACTCAGATTTCTCCTTTCCAGCTGGCAGTGCAAATGGATAGATCCTGCCTCCAAGGAAGGAAATTAAACCAGAAGCCTAGCAGCAGGGAAAGCAAATGGAAAGTTATTCTTCAGGCAAAGTAAATATTAACAGTTACAGAATCACAGAATGGATCAGGTTGGAAGGAACCACAGTGGTTCATCTGGTCCATCCTCCCTGCTCAAGCAGGGTTATCTTAGATCAAATCTAATTATGAAAAGTATCCAGATAGAGTGAAGAAAGGCCTCTTCACTTCTTGAATTTGAAAAAGAAAAAAAATAAATTCAAGACTACCATTAAGTGCTGTTAAATGATATTTTTTCCTCTCTGGAAAGCATAATACAGGCTAACTAAATTAAAAGTTTCCAGATATTTCTCCTTTCTCAGGATGATCTTGTTAGGTGGAAAGGAGGGCACACTTCAATATTCCTCAAGTATTACTGGCAATGGGAAAGATCATTGTTTAGAAAACAAGCATTATATGTAATTTGCTTGGGGTTTTGTTGCCTTTTTTTAAAAAAATCGAGCTTGTTCACTGCAGAAGACTATTAAAGGTTAGAAATAAACTTTATATATGTGTCATTTCAAGACAAAAATGTTTGCTTTCCCTCAGTATGAAAACGACTGAAAAAAACCTGCACTGGAAATCAATTTAGAAGTTGCAACTACTTAAAAATATGAGCTGTCTCCAAAATTCAGCATGTCTAAGAAAGGAGAAATTGAAAAAAGAGTATTAAATCCTAAGTTCCCTCTGCATGTGTTTCCAAACCATGTGAAGTGAAATCTTTTAAATTTAGCTGAAAGAAACAATCTGGATATTTGAAGTCTGTATGTGCCCATAAATACTGTTCTGTAAGAGGCTCAGTGAACAGATAATGTTCATACCTTCCTCAGTTAGGAAAATGCATTTTCATATTTTTAAATTCAAACTGTTTCAAGAGATGAGGATTCACAGAAATACATTAAACTAAATACTCCTTTTTCAGTTCTCTACCTGATGTTTTAAAATGTTTGCACCATTCTTAGCATCAAATGCCTTAATTTAGAAGCCTCTGCAAACTAAACATAAGAAGAAAAATTTGTGTATATATACACATTTACCTTCTTCAACTGTCTGTACAATGGCTCCTGAAGAACTCCAATTTGTTGTAAACCCAAAGCTGCGACTGTGGCCAGGTCTCTGGTTTATACTGATTCTCATTTCACTGTACTGCTCCTGAAAAATAAAACATGACACTCCAGTATCTGGTATCACAGGAATCTAAATGAGGGAAAGTTTATCCTCTAAATAAGTGAGGCTGCTCACAATGTGCACTTTAATCATCTATTATTAGCATCACAGACAAAGGAAACAGTATTGAAGTCAGTTAACTAACTCATTTGCTTTTTATTCAAACAGATGTGTTTTCAGTTTACATTTATATTTTCTTTACACATATATTTCACTCTGCATTTCTATTATTTTAAATGTTTTGTAACACAATGCTAAAAAATTTAAGAACTTGGAGGAAATTAAACCCCTAAATGATTCTTTGTGGATTGTCTTGTGAATTTGCAACATGTACTGCCTCCTGAGAGAGCATCAGAGATGTGAAAAGGCTAGATAACAGTAATATTTTTTTTCTTGTACATCCTACCATAAGCATCATCAGTTTCCTTTAGGCTCAATGCAGCAACTAGGTTTAATCGGGTGCACAATCGTCTTTTTGATTTTGTGTGAAATACTACCAGCTTGCTACGGATGTTTTAATGAAGACCTTAAATAATAACCCCAAAATCAGCTGAATTCAGATCTTTGACATTATTGGACTTTCAAGATGCTTTCAGAATCTGAATCAAAATCTAACATCACTATTTTAAACAACAAGAATATCTGAATGGGAAAACGTTCTGTAACACTTGCTTTCAATCCCACACTATATTATGAGCATGTGTTGCATAAATTAACATTCTAATGTGAATTCATTAGAAACAATTAAAATATCCAAATGCATGCTTATGCACTTCTTTAGCATGACACTGACATCGCTATAAAAGGAAAAAAAAAAAGACAGATTTTTCTGTCAAACAATGTTAAAATAAATATATTCCAGCAAAATGTGCATGGAAGGGACCCTGCACGTTTTTACACACGCATTAAATGTACACCTACGTTTTAGTTCTCTAGTGAACCAGCCTTCCTGAAGAGTGGGATTCATTTTCCCTAACTTGAAATATTTAAAAGTCTAGAAACCTATGCCAATTGCTCCAAGGTCCTATGTTGGTAAGATGCAACAGGCAGCTACAGTGAGCACTGCACAGGCAGATGCAGCCAGCTGGAGTCTCAGGGAGGAGCAGCCAGAGGTGGCTTCAGCAGCACCTGAGCACTGGATGCAAAAGAAAACAATATTGCACGACGTCATCCCAAGGTATCGCCTCATGTTACAGGAATGTTCTTGGGAAAATACTCCCCGTTACAGTCCAGGGCAGAAATTAAATCTTCTCTTCACAACACAGTCACTGGCTTGCAGACACTTCCATACAATCCCAGTCCTTAGGTGAGTATATTAAAAATGAATCTACTAAACAGCTTAGCACAATGGGCTAGAGAACATACAAATCTTTAGAGTTTGAGTGTGTTCCTGGAAATCACTACTGGTCTTAATTTCTTTTTTTTTCCACCGTCCCAACCCGACTCTTCAAATGCATCTCTTTTGTCAGAGGAGTAATGTGACTCTGAGCACTGAACTTTATCATTTTTATAGGTCACCTCTAAACAGTGCTCCACTGTTAGACCTGGTGTTATGGCCCTGATGACTAGCGAACTATGTCAATCTCTCTGGCAATGATTTACGAACATATCAAATGGAACTTGCATTCCTTAACTTATAGCTTGTTAAATTATAACACAATCAAGATTTTTAAACTTTTAAAAAAATTTTTAAAATACCCCCTCCATACCACTCACTTCCAGGAGGCATTGATAATCTCATAACTAATGACAGGAAAAAATATATGGACCTAGTACATGCTATTCTCATTTAACTCGCTTAAAGAGATGCTAAGAATTCATAACTAATCCACCAGTTTTCACTAAAACAGAAATTCCTCTGCCTGTTTTTGCTACAACATAGCAAAAAGGAAAGATTATGATCTTTTTCCTTATACAGCAATCACAGTGTCAAAAAATTATAAATTCATTACAATGGCCAAGAGGCATCAGGGGTATTAAACTAGAACGTATTTCTTTTCCACAAGTGATTAGGAAGAAGAATGTTTGGAAGTGAATGAATTTCTAAAAAGGTGGTATGGGAAGTGATTTCATAAATCATCATCCAAGGTCTTACGACCTTCACCCAAGCAACTGGCACAATTAAGTTTTACAGCAGGATCAGGAATGTAAATCCGTCAAGGATTATGAACTGCATCATCAGATAGTACAGAAAGGTACCAAAATTTAAAGCTGTTGTTGCTGAAACATGCCATCAGCTGGAGGAAACAGCACTTAAGAACACTGAAAGACCCAATCCCTTATCCAGTAAGCACATGCACAAAGAGATGGTGATTTACTTCAAAATTAATGTGAACATTAACTAGATGCAAGTAAATAGCTAAAAAAAAAAAAATAAGAGGGCTAAAGCCACAACAGACGGAAAAAAGGATAGTACGATACTGATGTTTATGGCCAACCTTTGAAAAGCTGATCTTTATTTTCCACCACCAGTTTAAAAGTGCAAATGAATGCTACAGCAGCTCAGATTATTCATCTGTCACACCTGATTGTATGCACAATGTGCTAATTTGGAGAATAAGAAAGAACTTTGAAACTTTACAAGCATTACACAACATGCAGAATAACTATTTGGAATTAGAATGATAAAAAAAATTAGGCACATGACAAAAAGAGTAGGTGAAAATTCAGCAGAAGAGTAAATTATTTTCCCCAAATACTCTCTTTCCCCTAAATTAAATCAAAGGAAATAGCAGGTCTCTGAGCTGTCCTCTTACTACCAGAAAAATACTTGCATTAGATGCACTTTTAGTTATTTTCTCTTTTATTCTGCTGTGGCATTCAGTTACACCAAATAATCACATTATTTCCACACTTACCATGGATTTTGAATCCTTAGGCTCTGTCGGACTCGCAATTTCTGCAGAAGATGCAAGTGAAAGAGAATCAAGAGGAATGCCATACTCTGGCTTAGGAATACTGCTTCCAGCACCTTGGTCTTGGGACTTTAAAGGTAATGCCAAACTAGGAGGAGGTGTTGACTGAACACCTTTTTCCCCCTCTTCCTCCTCACCTCTGCTTCTGAATGCACCAGTGGAGAGAGGGTGTGTAGAGTCTGGTTGTGAAAAGGAAATGCTGGTGAACAAAGTTTGAGTTCTTTTAGCTTTTTCTACTTCTCCATTGTATTTCTGAGCATCATCCATCTAGGACAAAAATGACAGTTTGGTAAATACGTCCTTTAGAAAAGAAAATCCTTAAATCGTTCAGTCATCTTTATATTTAATAAAACCACCTTCCCCTTTGAAACAAATTCTGGTTCCTATACCCATTGCTAACTACCTACTTAGAGAAACATTTTTTTTCTCTTGAAATGCTTGCAGAACAAATAGTCCAGACTTCTTAAGATAAACTTGTTTAAGTCATCTGCTTAGAATTATTTGCATTCTTACCACTTTTTAAACAGAAACAAATAAAGATTTAGGAGAAAACTATGAAAATCATCATAGTAATGTAGCAGGAAGGAATCAATTTCATTGTTTCAGTGCTTTATAGGGTAGACAAATTTTAGGCTAGCATAAAATTTCAATTACAACAAAGTCAGCATAGCAGAGGAAACTTTTATCACCTGACAAATTATCTTTATCCCCTAATTATGTTAACCTGGCTCCAGATAATTACCTCCAAGGACAATTTTTTTGATAAGGTAGACTAAGGAGACTTACTACAAGTAATAAAAGGAATATTTTACCAAATAGAGTTACCAGCTTTAATTCCAGGAGTGCGTTTAAGCACAGAAGCACAAGTAAACATCTAAGCCACAACAGAACTGCCTGCTCTATTAACACAGCTTTCATCACACAGGAGACACTTCTTTAAAAAAACCAAAACATTAAAATTACTGTTCCCCCAGCTACTGAAGACCCCACATTTACGAACTCCAGGAATGAAGGAAAATTTTACCGTGAACGACCGTGGAAGTGACGAGATTCCTCTTGAGTGGACACCAAAAGGTCTTGGTGTAACCACAGATGTTAACCTGGAGGTATCAGTTTTCTGGTAAGTTCTCGGGAGAGAAGCTGAAACCTGAGCTGACCCAGTTTGAGCATTCACCGAGTAGCGAGTGGACAAAAGAGCTGGGCTGTGCTCCCGCTCCTCTGCCAGGCTCTCTGGCGGCGCAGGAGCTTCTCGAGCAGACGAGCTCTCTGGGAGGTTCTCCTTGGGTGGCTGTGTGGCATACACACTTCTGCTGTCCTTAGTGCTGTAGGAAGTATCTTCTTCCAAACGATAATCTTTGGCTGCTGACCAATCTTTTGCTGGTGTGGAAGGTGCTTTTTCTTCACTGAACACATCATCATTCAGGGAATATGCCCAGTTGTGTTCCTGTTTCTGCTGCTCATAGGAGTCTTGATCTCTCTCCTCCCTATGGGAATAGAGCCTGTTAAAATATCAAAGTGACCTGACAAACAGGCAGGCCTGAAGTCTTTCAACTAGTGAATGTTTAGGGCAGAGCATAAGCCAAATAATACATCTCCAGTAAATGAAAATGAATAGCATAATTTAAATACATTAGTATTTTCATCTATTTTCAAATCTATCTTCTTTAATCTCCTCCCCAGTTCAGCACTCTCAAAACACTCAGGCATACTACTATCACATTATCAGGCTGCCACCATGACAGAAGTCTTTGCCAAGAAAATGATGTAGCTCTTCAAGTTACATATCCTCAGAAATTCAGATTTTATTTAGGAAAGAACAGGAGTAAGGTAGTCAAATAACACTGCCTGAACTTTATAACTCTGCTCGATATTTCTGCTCTAAGAAAATACTGTGCTGAATTTTAGATAACTAAATAAGATGGTGCACTGAAGTTCAGTTAATTTTTTCTTTTTTTCCTTTTTTCCTTTTTTTTTGCTATTCATTCCTTTGTTATAAAGGAACAACCACTACAGGGATAATATTTAACACATCATTTTTCAGATTCTCATTGATACTGAACATTCAATACAATTAGGGTCCATATTTTTATTCAAGCAACTAATTTTTGTCCTCACAAATAAGTAAAAAAACAAAGAAATCCAAAAAATTAGACTTACGTCTTTTATGAATACATGTCGTGTGCATATTACCTTCAGCTCAGCCACATGTGCATTTTAAATAGACAGACAGACTGTCATCACTAGAAATGGTACTGCGCAGTTTACACTTTTTACTTTTCAGAAAGTAAGTACCAAGAGGAAAAATTAGGGACGAAGGGGAAGACAAGTAAAAGTTTAAAGCTCTGTGACATACGTTAAAGTTCTGGCTGTAGTTCTTCATAGTGGCTAAAAGAACAGCAAATTTAGTGGTAGAAGGAAGAGAAATAGTTAACTTTATCCATCCAGTTTTAACTATCCAGTTCAAAGCTATTGTTTTAACTAACTTAAAGAGAATGCAAATATTGACTTCTCAGTAGTTTTATTTGAGGATAGCAGAGTAAAATATCCTTTATAGAGAAACCTGTTTAACATTCTGAGCAAACAGTGCATTAGAAAACCATATTCAGTCCTTCAGCTGCCTAGATTTCTACATTTTATTTTGCAACTAAAATTGTCAAGATCTCTGCAGAATCAATTGCCACTTGCTGGGAAAAGGTGCTCAAGAATTCAAAGGAATAAAAATGCTCAGATTTATGTTCTTCAACATAATACTCCCATTAGGACCATTACCTCTCCTGCTGCATTTCTTTCAGTGACTTGGTACTCCTTCCAGACACCTCAGAGGCTCTCCTTTCAATTTCTTCTCTCTCTTCTTTTTTCTTTTGCAATTCTGAAGTGTAGCTCTTTCTACGACTCTTCCATTTTGCTAGATCCTGTTAGAATAACATGAATGTACACCATCAGATTTTCTCAAGACCTCATCAACTTACAGAGGCATCCCATTACATGCTATTTATTGCCCTGATTTATTTGCATGTCTGCATCACAGCCACATTTTCACGTACCTTTCCCCTAAATGATAAAAGGATTGTCATGTTCCAGTTGGGGTTGCAAGCTCACTGCTTCCTTAAATTAACAATTGTAATTATTTGACTATATGTCATTTTGCCCATTTTTCCCCCCTTAACATTTTCAATTTTATTCTAGAATACTTCACACATAATTGAAAACTAATGCAAATGACACCTGTATTTCTTTGTTGAGGGCTTTAGAGTTTGGGATATCATTATTTTTCCATATCACTACTAGCTTAGACTGATACATTAGCTTAAGAATAAATATGCCTAAATTCTAAATTGAAAACAGATATTTCTGTGTTTTCTTCATTTCTGTAAAACTGTGAATTCTGTAAAAAATTCTGTAAAAATGTGAACTGGCAATATCGTACATGAAATACCAGAGCCGAGTTAAGGGAAGTAGTGAATATGAGAACTGAGATGGCTGATACGCATTAAACAAACGATTATGAACTTGTTTGGTGCTTTGTTCTTAATTTCAGGTTCTTGATACTCACTGTCAAGCAGAGATTTTAGTAAATTGAAAGATCTTCAGATACACTTGCGAAGCTGTGCAAAGCTACCATACAGTTTACAAGCTGGATTTAAGACAGAATTATTAGGGGATAGCAGTCTCAAGAATTTGCACAAGGAAGTATTATTTCTTCCCCTTTCTCCCAGAGGATTAAATACCCAGACATTCCAATCATTTCTCAAAAAAAAGTATTCAAAAATTTCAGATAACACAAGAAGCTATGCCCTAACTTTTCTTTATGTCCACAGAAATCAAGCCTGAAGGCTTTACTACAATACATGCAAGTCTTATCTTGAAGCATTAATCAGAAACTTAGGATGATATTTAAAATAATTTCAGTTCTGCATTAAACAGGCACTCCCGAAAACTCCAGTAGCTCCATGAGATGAATTGTTTTAGAAGACAGCCCCATGAATTACCACACACATGCCAAAGCTTGTTTACTAGGGACACTGAAGGCAGGTGTTACCCAGTCCTTCAATCAGGACATGCAAGGAGAGGTGAAAAGGAGTCCTTACTTCTTGCCACTTCAGATCTTGTTCTTGTAACTGTTCTTTTATCTTTTGAAGCTCTTCATAACGGATTTTGCGCATTGTCTGCAGCTCCTCTGCACTGACATCATTCAAAGATTTACTCCTAGAAAGGGAAAAGAGTACTCAGCTTCATAACATCCTAGCGCTCATTTTACATGAGTGAAACCTTCAGAGAGAGATTTATATTAGTACAACTGAATGCTCATGAGTGTTATTTTGAATGGAGTAGGAAACACATGGGCAGCTGAATGAGCAAGACTGGAATGTGCTCTAGTGCCAGCACTCAAGTCATTAGCTGGATATTTGAGCAAATAAAATCAGGTTAAGGGAATAAGCAGCTCTGTACATCTCCACGCTGATCATTCACATTGAGCTCATCAAAGCACACTGCTACTTCTGTTTAAACTTGTTATTCTCTTTACTGATCTTGTTTCTTTCTTTGACTCAAATGGCATTCCCTATCCCCAAATTCAAATTCCCATCCTCTGACTTCTCTCCTGTAACAGCCCCAGTATCACCTCTGTTCTTTCCTTCCTTAGGCTAATCATGAAATCAAATCAGTTACTGATGCACATTTCCAGAAGATTAAGAGTCACTCACTGCTAAATGCTCATGGATGTCACAGGCCCCACTAGCCTATGCTGGTCCTCTCCAAGCCTCTGAGATGTTTTCCATCCAAGCTGGGATGGCTAACACAGCCATCTTCCTGCTAACTTCTTCAACATGGTTACCCCCAGGAACCCCCACTCGCTGGTTCCCTTTAACCTAAATTCCTCAAAGCTCCCCACCATATGCTATTTTTTCCTTTATTCTTTCACACTACAGTGATAAACATAACAGGACATTTAGTTTAGATATAGGACAAGACTCCTGACGAGATTTGACCACAAGCCTCTGAGACAGTAAGCAAAATGCAGGTTTCATTAGAAGGTTCAAAGGTGTAATATAAAAAGAAAAGCTAGGTTTCTGGGTCTTGGGGGGTTTTTTTGATTCTTAGTATTTAAAAATACCTTTGTTTTTGTTTATCCAAAGTATGAGTGACAAAGGTGTAACTAAGTTTTAACAGGACTTTAAAATGAGGCACTTCTCTGATATGATGGAAAGTCACATCAAAACCAAAACAGATTCAGCACAGAGCCTTGCTCTAATCTGTTGCATTCCAAGAGATCTCTGAACTAACAAACCAGACTCTCACTTCCTCCCAAGTGGCTGAACTCACTTTCACTGGTAACATAAGACTTTGGCCTCTGGCCTCTAGAAATAAAGGGTTGGGCATTAACTCGTTGTATCTGTTTGCTTGTCTATTTTCTGAATGAGAAGAACGCCAAATTCAGCAAAAATCACCTGGTTGCTATTGCAGAAACTCTTTTCTTGTATGGTTCTTTTCCTCATTTTTTATGCTTAAGTTATATCACATGTAGAACTGTTTTGGGGTAACCAAACTCTACAGAAGGTTTGTATCAAATTTGTTCCAGATGAGTTGAAGAAAACTTACATAACTACAGTTTCCGCTTCTTTCTCTTTAATTACTATATCTGCCTGCAACAAAACAGGAAAATCTAGACCTAAATAAAGGTACAGTCATACCACGGAACTGAATCTTAGTTTTAATTTCAGTCTAAACTGAAAAACGTAACTAGTGGCTGCAGTCTTCTGAGTCTCCTTCTCCTAACACCTAACTTCTTCAGAAACATTTTGCACTTCTCCTGGAAGTGATTAGTCATTTACCAAGTTTGCCTTGGGGTAAAAATAAAGAAGCAAATAAATAAATAAATAAATCTAAATTTTAAAAAAAATCATTAGAACACTATGCATTCCCAAATACTTAGCATGCCATCACACAGTAAGTGGAAAAATTATTTCTCTTTGAGCCACGGTTCATCATAAACAACATCTAAGTTCCCATGTGTCATGGGTTAGCACAAGAATGTGAACAAGTACCCTACACCATGACAAACCAATAAGTTTACCACTGAGCATTCAGTAAACTGGAGGATATAAAATAACCCCAGACCATTCACCAGTCCCATGATAAGTATCAGTGCTGTTAATTATTTTCAGATTCTAGCTGTACAGCCTTCAAAATAAAATACTTGTTAATATTCCTTTACACTTCTGAATGTTTTAAAGCCTAATTTTAATACAGAACAACAAATTCTTTGCTTCAGCAGGAATAAAACATTAGAGCTGATTTTCAAAGTGCCTGATAACCATAACTTGAATACACAAGATAGCAGAGAAAACTTTCACCATATGCATAGCTTTTACATTCATTACATAAATTGCAAAGAATAGAACAACAAAGCGTCATGCACAAGTTTTCAGCATGAGGTTTTAGCTACTGTGCATGCATAAAGATGAAAAGAGGCCAAAAAAAGGCATTATGATCTTTCAAGCTTTTATAAAACTTACCCTTGCTCATCAGAAAGCTTTTGAAACAGTCTGAGAAATCAGAAACCAAAAAAGAAAAGATTCAGTGTCTTGATATTGATAACGACATTAACACCATTAGTAGACCAGCACTCTCACTAAGTGATGGGGCAACTGAAAGCTTGGGAACCAGCCAGCATGGAATAACACATCAGGAATTGGACACTAGTCAAAAAACATACCAGGACTTGCATGATGTGCAAAGTTGGGCAGAACTGACAGAACAAGGCTGCCTGCGACTTTCCAACACTTCTCATTTAGCAATATGCACAAATAGAGCCTTGTATTAACTCTGCACCACGTATTGCAGTGCTGTTGAACAGCATGATGCTCAAAAGAGACTCATTTCAAGAAATTAAAATTAATGCCAACTTGAGTCCCAGCAAGAAATGTAGCTTACAGAGGCTGTTTTCTTCTTACTTCAACTATTTCAGATAGTAAATCAGAGTCATACTTGATGTGTACAAGAATAAAAGACCCTATATAAAAGTTTAGCACATTAATCCTTGAGCACAACTTATCCAGGGCAATTCAAGAGGATTTTTAGTACTCTTGAATATGAGTATTTTATAATATAGCTATCCAATTCTATTGAACGAATTTTTAAAACATGCAGAATTTTCAAGCACCTCAGAAATATTTCTCAGTGAAGCTCGAATTTTGTTATCAGTATTAAGTTTAAAAATTAAAGGCAGCAGCATCGAAACATCAACTGGAACACAGAAGTGTCTTAGTCACAAAGTAATGATGCACAGCTGGGAGAACTGCAACTTGCAATGCCGTATTTTCAGAGCTAAGGAAACATTTGAAACTCCACTCTCCCCCAGTAAATACAAAATTCAAAGGAGAGATAGGAAGTACTTAAGAAACAGTATTCAGTCAGACAAGAGAAATTTTGAGGACACCTGGAAAGAATTAGGGGAAAGTATGAATCGAGACCGTATGAAAGTAGGGAGACAGTATTGGCAGAATAAAATATGCCACCGTGGAATTTAATATTACATAGACACACAACTTGCATGCACCATGACTTTGGGCAGGCAAAACACTTTTTTCTTTTCACCTCATATAATCATCTCAGAACTGTGGCAGGACAGTTTATAAGCATTTTTAAACTTAGGTGCAAGCAAGAATATCAGAATGCCCATTTCCAGAATTTGTCTTTAAAGCATTCATGTGTTTCAGAAATGTTTTTACCTATTATCTTGTAGAATAAAAGAAAATATTTCTAGCCTCCATAGTCTTTTGAATAATCAGTATTTCTGTTCAACCATGGAAAGAAACTTATGCGGAACTTTGAGCCTGAAGGAATGATAACATATTTTCTCCAAAGTGGCAGCCTAAAACTAGAAAACTTTATAATTTTTTGTTGAAAATATGGTATTGCAGTCATAAGCTTCTATTCAAAGCAAACAAAAAGCTTGTTTGAGGACAACACGAACAAATAGCAGATTGCCACTCTATGAATGGTTCAGCACAGGATGATGCTTTTCTGAATGGAAAGGGTTCAAGGGCACTCAGTCTGTGCAGGACACAACCTGACCTCTCCACCATCTGCCGTTTCTTGTGTCTAACTTTGCTGGCCTCCCTGATTGCTTCCCACTTCTTCCAGTCTTCTTCACTGCATGGACCTGGGATAAAATTTACTGGCTGGACATTGCTTCCCACTTTCCAAGACTCAATCTTGCGGGTCAGCATATCATCCTTCTTATGCTGTAAAGATGGTGACAGCACTCTGCCATTGCTCTTCCTTTCCTCTGGTATTGCGTTTTTTTCAAGTAAACATAGAAATTTGGACCGGATCTCTTCTGGAAGACTCCATGGATCAGGAAACAGTGCTGGGTGATACTTGTCAGGAGCACCTGATAAAGGCACTTCTTTTTTTTGAGAGAGGACTTTGCGAAAAATCATGTCATCCTTTTCCAAATCTGGAATCACAGTTTGGCCCTCTCTGGGTTGCAGAATTATCTCACCCTCTAGAGGAGGCTCCTGCTCAGAGAATTTCTTTAAATACCGGGGGTCTTGAAGAACAACTTGATTCACATGGAAAGCCCCAGTTTTCCGAACGAACAAATCATCGTTTTCCAAATCTGGATATAGATATCCATTTTCCTCATCTCCTTGCTTGCATCCTGGTATAAAGGAAACATTCTTTCTACATTTTATGAGCCTAGGGCCAGAAGTAGGATCAATTCTGGTCTCCATTTCAGAAGACATGTAGTCAGTGTATTTTTGCAGGGCCTGAAGTAATGAAAATTGACTGAAGCATATAAAACAAAAGGAGGGAAGTAAAAATATCATTAACTAGCAAGAGACAAGCAGATCACAACATATTGCAATACACGTTTGGTTCAGACTTGCAGTATCCCAAGCAGAATGACGACACCACTTGGCATTCACCACCACTGATCATAGCGCAGCGCACGCCAACCAACGCAAAGGCATCCCGGCATCCTGACCTGCCCAGAAACATCACACTTACATGCTCACACACAAAGCCAGTAACCCTATGCAGCATCTTACACTTTCACATTTACACGTTTCAGAAGGCCAGCAACTTATGGCTACGTTAACAGAAAAAAAAAAACCCCAAACCCAACAAACCAGCAAAATAGCAATAACCAAAAAAGCATGACATCACGGGACGCGGTTTAATTTCATTTAAACGTTGCATATCCAGCCATTTCTTTTTGATGCAGCGAGAGAACAGCTCATGCAGCAGTATCAACCTGGGCTGATCAGAAGACTCCAAGATTTTTCCCTCTGCAATCTGTGACAATGAGCTTCCCACATATTCAGCAGTTGGCTTATAATTCTGATCCCTTCTGCAGCTACTGTTCCAATCAAAACCTGGTCTTGGTTGATTAGCAGCAATGGTACAGCTTTGCTTGTAAGCAAATTCCTCATCCTCAGAATCTGATCTCTTTCTACTGTGCAGCAGCACAAAGAATGAGCAAAGAAAGACAAAAAAAAGTAATGAAGTATACTCACTGAGTAAAATGCACAGTGTCAACAGTGCAACAGGATAACAAAAATAATATTTAAATTATTTTTTAAAAAAAGAAAAAAGAAGAAAAAATAAAACATATCCTGCTGCTACACTGGCAATGAAAATAAATAAAAAAAAAAAATCAAAGTCATAGAGTTATACTTTATTTAGGCTTTGCACACAGGAGAGAAACAGGCATGCATGAAAACGCACCTGAACCCTTGAATCTCTTTATACCAGGGTTTGAAAGAGGATTTCTTGATTTTTTTCCATAGCAATTCTTCTTCTGGAGTCCAAAACTTAGGAAGAAATTTGTCAAAAGCAACAACTGTATTTGGCGCTGAAGAACTTAGCTTGCGAAAATAGAGATCATCTTTTTCAATGTTTGGGATGCCTACTTCTTCCTCGTCCTCATCAAAATACCCAGATAATTGTGAAGGATTGTTAACTCTTGGTTTGTTTTCCTCTTTAGTATCCAACTGCCTCTGCCTCCTCTGGTTACTGTTCAAAATATCCAGTTAAGATATTTTAGGAGCAACTTGACATAAGGAATGCAAAAACACATGCTTTTTGGCTCAGGAGCTCAGCCTTGTGAATGAAGCATATTAGTTCTCAATTTCATCACTGCAGCACCAGAAATAATAAGATATATTAAATAAAAAAATTTACAAAAAGAAGTTAAATGGTTATATCAGCATCCTATCTCCTCCGACAAAAATACAAAGCTTGACAGAAAAAGCATATCAAATTATCAGCTGTGTTAAAATGCCGATTAGAAGGCTAACTTTATGGCGTTATTTAAGGGCTGTGATTTAGGTAACGCAATAGTTACTGGATCTTGGATTAGTATCTCTGACCTCAGTGGTTCAAGCATTGCAGCTAGTGGACCAGCTGGATAACTTTCTTGCGAGCAAGATTTAGGAGAGTCATTGCGCAACATGAAATGATGTCCAGGTGCAGCAGAGCTTACAGGGCTCTTTTTGACTAGAAATCTACGATTTGCTAAGTCATCCAAAACAACGTCGGGCAGCCTTCTTTCATCTTCTGAATCAGAGTCACTGTCATACTCATAGATGATCTGGAGGGAAGCTGGGTTTGTGAGCCCACACTCTGCTCTGCTATTTTGGCAGGAAGCTACAGGATTCTTTTCACGTCCACTGAGGTTGACCGAAACAGGAATAGAATGAAGACAGTGAAGTCACGAAGGTAATGGTGAAACTCAAGAACTGCCTGCTAATCTCACCTGTACGCATCAAGAAGCCGGACAACTGAAATTCATCACTATATTTTGGAAGGCTTTAACAAGAAACTAAAACCGTAGGTCTATCTTTCATGAACTTGCATTTAAGATCATTTAAATACATCTGGAGTCTGGACAGCTTCAAAATATTACTCAAACATGAAAAAACAATGTAAAAAACCAAAACCAAACTACACAACCACTCCAAAATGTCCCCCTCGATAAAACATGGGAAATCAAATACTTGACTTTGTATTGCAGCAAGAGCAGCTTTTCTTTAAAAAAGAAATCATTTATTTTAAAAATTCTAAATCAAAGCCTACTAAGACCAACTAAATCAACTTTACTAAGACCACACACCAGTACCTTGAAAATGTTCCATCTGACTCAGTGAAGACGGGACTTGCCCAACTCCTCCTGTTGTCCTCGTTCTTCTCTGTCCTCTTCTTCCTTAAAGGTGCTGGCACATATCCTGTCTGTTTATTTTTGTTGGGTAAGAAGCGATTGAAGTCAGTGGTAGGTTTTGGTTCAATCACAGAAATCCTACGGTAAGACCTGTCGTCTTTATGGGAGTCATGCATTTTGCAAGGCAGTTCCGAATCTGTGTCACTGTCACAACCTTAGAAGAAAGAGGAAAAGAGGGAAGATACTAACATTATTCTCTAGACATGAGCTTCTGGCTAAAATTTGGATCAAAGTCTTCTAAAATCAATTTGACTCTATATTTGAGAGGTTTCAGCTCCAAATTTGCTGAGCTACTGAAAGGACACTAAGAGAGGTATTTTTAGAAGCCTGTGGCAAAGCTGTGATAAGATCCATTAAACTCAGTTTGGTTTGCATGATCCTTCTGCATTTGTTCCATTCTTTCGTTATCACTGTTCCCTGCAGGAAACAAAGCACTGGCCTCCAGATTGAAGACAAAAAACAGCACAGGAATTTTTTAATTAAATCGTATTTGCCAAATAAATTTACTAACAAAGACAAGTTAACAGCAAACAATACAGCAATGTTCTCATCTCACCAGATTAACATCCAGTAGAAGTCCAGGGTACATCACATACGTAATATGGCTAAATGCTGCCTTGCTCAGACCAGCAAGGCTCCATGGAGCCTCTGCCCAATGATTTTAAGTTATTCACATGAAACAAAATCCAAAACCTCACAATTTTTGTGACTTTAGACTACAAGTTGAACTTTAAAACCAGTAGAGAAACACAGGCTAGAGTGCTGCTTCAGGGATCCAGTGTCACTGTCTTCTTGTTACCTTGTTTTTCATGACAAACTACTGAAAGTAACAAATACTATCCAGTATTTAACCTAAGTGGGAAAAACCTTATTGAATATTCACAAATGAAGTGAAGACAGAGATTTGACACAGTCACCCTAAGAACAAGGCAAGAGACTTTTGCAACTGGTGAATTTCAGGTGATCCCATCCAGATCTGATTTCTAGCAATTTCCCTTACAGAACTCTGGGAATATACCCTGCACATATACACGTCCTAATGTGTCAGTGAGAGCAAGAGTTTCAGCAACCCTTCCCAGGAAGATTTGTGTGAGCAGTGCTTTGTTTCTACCAACTGTTATAGGTCAATATTTGCTTAAGCAAAATGCAACTGCAGCAGTTGCAAAACTAGAGTTGACTTCCAAGCTGGTTTAAGTACTGGATATCCAAGTACAAGGTCCAAACACTGTCTTCTCCCACACTCATAAGACACATGTCAACAACAGATTTTAGAGAGGAAAACATACCTTCACTGCCACCTTTCAAGGTTATATCTGATGAAAAGCTTGTGCAGGATCTTGAACCAAGAGAGTCCAAGCTATCGAAGGAATCGTCTCTTTTATGAGTAGCTGAAGACGAAAAGGGCTCCCCCCGGTCAGCGTACCAAATATCACCGTACCCACTATCTCTGCCACTTCTGCTCGGCTGGCTGGACTCTTCAAGTGCCTACAAGAGTAAGTTTTGAAAGGTCTTTTTCAACAATTTAAGGTGCAAATGCTACTCATGAGCATTTTGAGTTCAAAAACAAACTTCAACAAAGACTACTGCAAACCCCTAAAAACAATATATACAACAGCTTGAACAGGAGATTCAGTAAAAGGTCTTAAATTTCTTTTATCTCAGCCAAAGAGGATTGAGATAGGGCTCTTCACAATCTACCACATCAAGTAGAGCATATGAATTCTTAAATTCATATGGGTAGCAGAAGAACCAAAGAAGGATAAAAATCATTCCTTTCATATGGAACTTGATAACAAGCAAAACGAATAAAACAAACGAAGAGGAAAATGAAACCCCCAAGAGAATTGCTTGTTTCGAATTGCTGCTGTATAACAAACTATAAACTTCAGGCTATTAATTTAGTTTCCTTTTTTGGATTCCTTACCTTAGTCAATGCTTGCCCTAATAACTTCTCAAATGCTTTAAGATTGAGGTATGGACCATTATAATTAGGGTCACTTTGAGCTTTTCTCCCAAGCCAGTATAATGTAATCAAAACCTAAAAACAAACAGAAAAAAAACCCGAATACAAATTTAATTACTTTCCTCTCATGCCAGTATGAAAGAGTCTCAGCATGCTGTTAGAGATGTTTCACAATGAACTGCAAAATCTTGCTTACAGTATTAGCTATGACTGCCACCAAAACTAATTAAAGAGTGTCATGATGCATCTCATGTATCTCCAGTAAGCAGATATAAGTACCATTTTCAATTATTATAATGATTTGGGAAAATAAGCTGCACATAGAGATCACTGTAAAATGGCATTAATTTGCATCAGATAAATCAACAGTTGAAGAATAAGGTAAATATGATAGTACCATAAACAGAAGCATTTAAAAATAATTAACCACAATTAGTGTACAATTGTCTTACATTTTTCAGTCTTCTGTTGGTTTCCTCTGGTCTGAAGCAGCATGGAGAGTGGGAGAAAAAGAAAACAATGTTTTAAAATTGCTGACTTAAAATTCAATTATTTTTCAAGACGTAAAAAGTTTCAAGACCAATTAGCAGTCAATTTAAAATATGCAACTATGACTGCTCCAAAAGAAATAAGAAGCATTTCACTTTAAATACAGTCATAACTCTGTACTATTTCAGTTGTTATATGTAAAGTGAGAAACTAGTCAATCTATTACCATTTCTGTTTTGAAGTATACAGAAAGGCTCTAGGCTTTTTTAATTGGCTCTTATTTAGTTACCAACAAAACAGAAGTAGAAAACTAGCTGTTGACTTCAGGAAATATAGCCTCTATTAGCCAGAGAGATCACAGAATCATAGAATGGTTCGGGCTGGAAGGGACCCTAGAGATCATCTACTTCCAACCCCTCTGCCATGAACAGGGACACCTTCCACTAGACCACGTTGCTCAAAGCCCCATCCAACCTGGCCTTGTAACACTTACAGATGAGGCATCCACCACTTCTCTACATAATCCGTGCCAGTGCCTCCCCACTCTCAGAGTAGAGAATTTCTTCCCAATATCCAGTCTAAACCAACCCTCTCAGTTTAGTCACTCCCCCTCGGTGCTATCACTACATGTCCCTGCGAAAAGTCCCTCTCAAGCTTCCTTGTAGGCCCATTTTAGCTACTGGAAGGCTGTACAAGATCTCACTTGGGCCTTCTCTTTTCTAGCCTGAACAAACTCAGATCTTCAATTCCATATGAAAGGAGGTTCAATTGTAACTTTTTCCCTGCCTGTATTGTTTGCTAAAGTATTTGCCTCAGACAAGAGAGAACATTTTAGCCAGGAGTAGACTTCTCAGACCAAAAAGAGAGAAACTGAAACTGGGACATCTGGAGAGAGATGATGTAGGGCTGAAAGGATGGGTTTGGGTTCTTTTATATAAACACATGTTTTCCAAAAAACACTAAATACATATACAATCACTAACATCAGGGAACCTGTCTGTAGCACACCTGGGAAGTGCACCAATGGACACTCAGTGGTCCCGTTCTCCTCCTGCTCATTTTAAGAACAAGTAGAAACTTCTCAAATGGGAGGCTCCAAAAGCCTCCTAAGTCCCCAGACCTAGTTTTCAGGTGTAAATATTCAGGGCTGGACTGCAGACAGTGGCTGAACTAGACTGCTGCCTGCAGTGCCAGCAGTTATGGAAGAGAAAATGGCTTAAATACAGCAAAACAACTTTTCACCTGCCCCAGACTTTGATTTGGATCTGGTTTGGCTGCAAACTTCACACACAGCACAGTGAAGGGGTTCAAACAGAAAAGCAGAGACTTCACATCCAGCAGCAGAAAAACCTATTCAGAGCTCCATAACATGCCAGACCAACAATGTATCAAGGTACTTATCCTGTTTCTGTCTGTCTAGGAACACACTAGTCAAAGGTACAGGACAAAACGTAGAATAAACCATTCAGGAAACAGTTGTGAGTTAGTGTAACGAGGACAGGGCCTGGTCAGCCTAAGGGTCACTCTTCACGGAAATGGAATAGTCCATGAGACGTGACACCCGTCAGGGACACAGATCGTCCCTCCTGCTCTTTCTTCCTATTTTGAGAGCAAACGCTCCCACTCAGTGGCTGTAATTGCCTTGCCCATCCCCATGCCATAAAGAAATCAGGCTATGAGGAATACAAAGTCCTGAGATGGGTCTGACCTGCACAGTCCTTGACTGCACTTCCTTGGTATCTCATGCCACAGCTGCTTCTGGCTTTGTAGCAAGTGACCTCTTTCCCACATATAAGGAGGAACCCTTCTCCTTTAATGTGAAATATTTACACTTTTTTGTTTGTTTTTTAATCTCTCCCAAAACAGATTGATATTTGTTATTCACTAGAGACTATTTTTGGAAAAAAAAAAAATCCCCCTTTTTTTTCAGTAGGCTAACTTTTGCCAGTGTTCATGTAGCAGAGCACACCACAGCTGTGACCTAAAGTGCCACTAGAGACAGGATGATTTCCCAACCAGAGAATGGAAAACTATTCTTATATCAACATTACACTTCTCCTACCCAGTGGAGAACATTTTAAACGTTTGCATTCTTTACCCTCAATGCCTTTTGTTAGCAGAATTTCTGCTTTTGTTTGCAATTATAAAAGCAGAGGCCCTTGCTAAGGATGCCCTAAAGTTTGCTCCCCAACTTCAGCAGCCCACTAAGGAGCAAGGAACTCTGCCCTTAGCTGGCAGGAGCATGTATCCAAAAGGCTGCCAGCCTTCACATAAACCAAAGCTGCATGACTGAACAGGATGATATCCACTTCTGTTTTCCTTGACTTCTCTGGGATAGTTTCAGTCAACTATTTTGCAATAGGAGCAATATTCAGTTGTCTTTATATTTCAATATATTTTATTTACTGGAATAACCATAAATACTCTAGGCCTGTGTAACTGGACTTAAACCAACACAAAACTTAGGACATTCAGGTAAACAAGTCAGTTTGAGATCAAAAATGCAGGCAGGGAGATATTTCACGGACTCAAACGGCAGACCCTGCTTCATTCTTATTTACTCTGCTAACAACAGAAGCAAACAGACAAGTTGTTTACTCTACATTTGTGAAATTTCTTCACTTGCATTACTACTCTCTTTCTCTGAACTGCATCTCTTGGTTTCTAAACCTTTTCAACAACTTGTCACGCTAGACGTAGTCTGAACAGAAGAGGAGAAGAAAACCGAGAGAAACCTTGCTGATCTAGAACACTGTTCCTCTTTTATATGCATGTAGTAATTATTTGATGGTGCTTTACCAAGGAAAAGGATGATTCTGAATGATCAACGGACTGTCCTAGAATCTGTGTTAAATGATAGTTATATAAATTTTTTTTGTCAAAAAAAAATCCTGATTAAAGAAGCAATGTTGTTACCTTACTGAAAGGTCTTAAAAATAATTTTTGACCTACAAATTTCACAGCTATATCTTCTCTGAGGCATGCAGCTAGCAGAAGATGTCGTTTGGATCCACTTGCTTACAGTCTCCAAGTGAAATAAGAGCCTTTATATGTACAACCTGTCCACATTCATCTGTGTTTACTTGCACATGCCACTGCCCAACTCCCTTCCAGGACATTCCATTTAAAATATCTACTGGGGAAGTATCTATTGGCTAGAAGTGTGATACAAACTGAAGAGCTTTTAGGAGGAATGACTTTTTCCTATGAGTATCAAAATAGAAAAAACCCAAGGCTTTTAACTCAATCGTAGTAAATGAAAACGCAAAATGGAATAATTCTACTATGCAAAAGTTCTTCACGAAGTGTAATAAAAATGTAACTACTGCACAGTATATTATGCAAATAATTTATCTGGGGTCTTGTGTATAACTCTGAACAACTACGGTTCATAGGAGGGGACAAGACAGAGGCACCAACCTCAAGCATAGCAAATTCTTTGCTGCTGGGAAAGAAGGCATGACCCTACAACTTTTCTGACAAACTGTTACCTAACAGCAAGCTCCTGGCTCTCCACTCCCCTTTGCGATCCTGGCCCTAAATACACAGGGCTCAAACACTCAGTTTCTCACACTGTATTTGAATAAACCATTTAGAAGATGGAGTACAAGAACTTGAGCAATGTAGCTTTTAAGGTTTTTAAACACTCTTGGACACTTACAACCTTATTTTGAACATAAGTCTACAGCACTGAAGTGCACATACAGCTGCTTGTAGAGACATTTCTCATACAACAGCTATTTTAGGAAATGAAGGGGTAGCTCACTGGCTAAAGTATCTTCATCAATGTAAATTAATGCCAATCCTACATTTGGTTACTGTGAAAGAAGTCTGCTTTTCCCTGTTTTCATCCAAAGTTGTCATAGAGCCCAGTCGATGCCAACCATATTCTTTATGAAAATACTTGGTGTAACCAAATTTCTGGTTTGAATAGGTGAATACCTTTATACTGAAAGTTTTAGGTGGGCTGCTGCTTTGCTCAGGAGGGCACAGCCAAGGCTGTCTCTTAAAACTAATCTGCTGAAAGAATTCAGTTCCTCCCCACGTGACAATGCAACACTACTTACTAAATCACTTTGTGTATTTTTAAACATTAACTTCTCTGTCTTTCCAGAGGCTTTTTATATCTCCTTTCATTAACAATAAAACTTTTCTAAAGATGTCTGAACTAAGCAAAGAAAGCTGCTAAGTAGAGTAGTTAAGATCTTCCTGGAAGAATTTTATTATAAATACTTCATCTGCTCCTGTCACAGTCTCAGAATTTAAGCCTTCATTCTGAAGCTGGAAAGAAAACCAACACCAATCTATCCATCCTGACACCTCAATACCAAATTCCAGCTAACAAAGAGGTCTCAGAACTGTAAAAGGAAAATTCTAATTCACAAAGTGTGAACCTGAATTTTTGGCAGTGGTATTAATAAAAGTTTACATACAACTTCAAGATGAGCCACCCTGGAAAAGATCTCCCAAACACCGCATGGAAGTCTAAAGGCCACGAGATAATAACACATGGGGGGTATAATAATAGTAATTGTGAAGCACAACTCCATAAACCCAAGTTGAATACTGATGAAAAAAGATGTGAAATAATCACCTGAGAAGAAATAATACCTTCTGTGTAAATCATTTCATCTACGTCAATCCTTGAGCAAACGGAAAAAAGACAAATGGGACAGGAATAGCTCTCACTTGTTAGTGTGTGATAGGTTTTGAGACGAAATACCTCTTACATTTGAACACAACACATATTGACAAACATCACTTACTCCCAGCCAGCAAGGACCAACAGATGTTTCTCTAATGAAGACCACTCTACAAGAACAAAGCCAAGTGACACAGCAGATCAGCACACAGCTCAAGGAATTTATTCACAGCTCCACTGTTTGCTCAAGGTTAAACAGCAGCATTAGTCACCAAGGCCCTGGCCTGACAATACAAAGGCTTTGGCAGCCTCTCTAGCTTAAGGATTTCCTGGTCCCCCTCTCTTCCAGCCACTCCTGTTTGCTGCCCCCGTGGTTATGCCAACACAACCCCGAATCACACTGCAGTTCCATGCTGCCGCAGGGCTACACCTGTTTCTGTGGGTTTTTCCTAATACACGTTTTCAACCCCCAAATTAGCTTGCTGGTCAGTTTTAGACCATGCTCATACAAGCAATTGCACCAGCACCACAGCAGAGACGATGTATTGCTGCAAGCAGAAGGGCTTGGTGGAGGAGGACTCTGCTCCAGACACCAGTACCATGAGAGCCCCTATGTGATGACCCCAAGACAGAGGTGCTCTCTGCTTCCCATTTTTAAAGAGTGAGGAAATCTTGCTAGGATTATTTTAATGAATTTTGGCGCATTTAAAAATTAAAAAAAAAAAATAGTAGACAATCTTACACCTAAGATTTCTTTTAAGAAATCATGAACTAGACTTTAACCAATTATAAAATATATCCACTGATACTTACAGACAGCTCTCCAGTTCCTCCATACAAAAGAGCAGTGCATTTTGAGAAGCTAGATTTATTTTTGACCTATTTCAAAACTTTTAAACAATAAACTCAATAGTTTGGATTTTATTTTTCTGACACATGATACAGTTTTTTTCCCCCACATCCCAATATGTATTAAATTCCAGAAA
Organism: Platysteira castanea; assembly: GCA_013397175.1. Classification (NCBI taxonomy): domain Eukaryota; kingdom Metazoa; phylum Chordata; class Aves; order Passeriformes; genus Platysteira; species Platysteira castanea. Next base: position 588,756 of record VYXC01003154.1, on the reverse strand, counting down.
CAAGCAACTCATGATGTCAAATTTACTTTAACACTTCACTTTATTATTTTCCAGGAATAACAATGTGGAGCTCAAGACCACATCCAAGATACCAGAAGTCTGAGCAAAATTCTGGAAGATTATTTTACAACATCCCATTCAGAGAAGGGTCTGTTTCTCATACAGAAACATATTTAAATATAGTTATCAATCAGTGATTAAAAAAAAAAACCAAAACCAACAAATAAAGAAGCAAGTTTGAACAGAGATTCTTCCTATCCAAAATGAGGGTTAGCTGCCAAGAATACATGTGGTCCTGTCCAAAAAGATAAGAGCAATCTGAACCCATTTACGGGGAGAAAGACGGAACAGAGACACTCCCACTGATAGAAAGGAATGTGCCAGTGACAAATGCTCCCTGCCCAGTGCCAAACCCATCCCTTGGTGACGAATACTTCAGAAACCCCAACAGCTGCCAACCTTGCTTTCTGTCCCTTCCTCTGAACTACAGATCTCACAAACACAGGACTTGAAGAGATCGCTGTTTAAAAAGTATTGGTGCTCTCCCTTTGAGCTTCCATCCATCAAGGCAGCAGTCACACCTCCAAGATGCCCTTTGAAGGGCTTGGAAGAGCCATAACCTGGCCTGGGAGCTGGAGCAGATCAGCAGACTGCAGAAAAGCCCACTCCCCAGCTCCTTGCCGAGCTCCAGGCACTCCAGCCCTAGGCAGACCAGCTTCACTTACGATTCTGAGGAAGATGTTGGAGGATTTGAAGGGCTCCTGCACCCCCGCTGGGTATTGCTGCGCAGGAGATGAACGCTGCCTGTCCAACTAGCAGCGGGCTCGTGCTAAATTTCAACCTCTTTTGGCCACCTACTCTGCTGCTATTAATATTGCTGTTATCGGATTTCACTGAATTCCCACGTGCTGCTGAGAATAGAAAGGCTCCAGTGGAAGATGTGGTTGCTGCATGGGTACAGAAACATGAGGACATTCCTCCAGCACTTGGATTCTTAGCAAATTGATATCAACCCTGAGAGCCACAGTTCACTGCTGAGAATGCTGGAAATAAACCAGCCAGGCTATGGCTGCAGAGTTAGAGAACAGCTTTTGGAAACACACCTTTCTATTTGACTGTAAAAAGCACATAGATTTTCCATAGCAACACATCCACTGGACACAATGCCACTCACCTCATAACAGCACAGGTATAAAACAGAGTCAGGTATAAAATGACAGCAGAAAGCATTTCTCCATGCCCCTACAGAACCCCTGGCTGACAGCAAGGAGCTCCATGGGCCCTGATGAATGAGCAGCCTGTCTCCACCCCACACTCCTGCCTACTAATGCTGAGGGGGTGGAGGAGAGATGCTCAAGAAGGGAAAGGCAGAGAGGGAACAGAGCCAGCCAACACCCTCCGTGGGAACACATCACCATCCACAGCTTGAGAGCCTGTCTTCTCACACTGCCTCTTGAGCATGGTGCTTCCTTGCTGATCTCACCCATTATGCCTCCACGCCATTCTGAAATCCTTCTCAAAACAAAAATAGGCACTTCTAGAAAAGTGCACCAACCCTGGCAAGTCACCAGACGATAACATTATCCATTTCCTCATGCTCTTTTCCGACCCCTCCCTGGGTGGTCCATTTCTGCCAGCTTCCTCATGTTCCAGTCTAATCTAGAGGCTCTCCCAAAGAGAAAACTAGTATCCTGTAGGGAAGAAGGCACGCCTGTCAAATAAAAAATAAAAATAAACTCCCCAGAAGAACAAGCAGAAGAGCCTTGATGATAACCTGAGCACTCCTTGGCTCTTGTCTGAGGGGTAGCAGGGCAAGTAGTATGGAGCACTCACTGCAAGTTGTTGCTGCAACAAAAAGGAGGCTGATAGGATCCTGCATCTTCCTGTTCAAATATTAATCTCTATTAAAGAAAATTAAAGTCGGCCTGGATGATCTCTGAGGCCTTTTCCAAAATAAATGGTTCTAAAATTTACATTAATTAATGTAGATTTGTTGATTGGTCCCTTTTTATGTCTTTTTTTTTTAACTCCACTCCTAACCCCCTCTAAAACCTCAGCAGCTTCATTAATTACAGGTAATTAAGCTGTGTATCTCTTGTACTGTTTTGCTTGCTTGGTTTTTCCAGGACAAAACTAGAATGCTTCCCCAATCTGTATCGGGTACTTTCAATCCCAGATCTAGACTGGCACCTACACAAAAATAAACAGCAGGTATTTTATTTCTGAAATCTACCCACATGTGTCACATGCCATACACTTTGGGCAAGAAGCATAAAAACATCCACTGACTTTTGAGAAAAGATGGACTCCCTGCACAAAGGGTTAGAAGTTGTCCAGTTGGCTCTCAGCTAACATAGTGTTATAGTTAGTTCTCCAACCACTTTGTTCATGCTCAAGAGGACTTTTTTAATTTCAGAGGTGAAATTAATTCCTTCTCAAGAAAAACAAGTACTTTAACACACAGTATTTTAGGTAAGTTGATAGACAGCTATAACTTCAGTACTTACATATATAAGTGTAAGTATATAGGTTTTTATATCTTCCCAAGTTTTGGTATTTAAAATTTGGAGCATATGATTTTGCTGAATCTGTCCTTTTATCTCACTGCTGCCTTTTTTTCTTTTTTAAAAACCTGTACATATTTCAGTTGACCTTTGTACAAGGATTACATTAAATGTTACTCCCCCTTCTACCTTTTTCCTTCCTTGTACCTCAAGAATCAACATACTTGAGCTTATCCTGTTGATCATGAGGATCATTATCTACATTAACTTCTCTTGCATTTAGTTTTAAAGATCCTTGACCTTCATTCCCCCACACAAATCTAGAGCATACTGTATAAATTTTGTAGATTAATTTGAGGAGAAGTCAAGATGGGGAATATACAATTTTGCTAATAATCTTTCCAAAACAAATAGTTGGTATATCTGGCGAGTCACTGAAAAAGAAGTATCAAAATAAACAATTAAGTGCAATCATGAAATTTTTTAGAATTATATTCAAAACCACAAAAACGTGCGCTGCTAGCTTGCTCAAAAATAGTTCAAGAGCATTATAAAAAAAAATTACGCATAAAGACTATTATTTGCTTCAGCTAAGCTACAGCAACCATGGCAACTCACAGCATTTTTTTTCAAGACATGACCAAAACTCATTTTCTCTACTGCCTGATTCCTTTTTGCCATTATTAAGTATTTCCAAAACCATTGTCTTTTTCACTCCCAACTCTCACACCTAACTGGAATATTTCAACATCCCCTCTTTCCACACACAGATACCAGAGGTAATTTTTAGAATAGCCTTCAATACTGACCCCATTAATTCCCAGCAAGCTTTAATAAGACACATCTGCACCAACTCCAGGTATGGATAAACAAGTTACTGCAAGGTAAGTTAGGGTAAAAAGTTTTTCATCTACCAACTACTCCTAGCAACTGCCTATGTGCACTGTCTTACACTCAACCCCCAGAATTAACACAGTTGTTCAATTTGGATAAAGCATTCAGAGGTGGCCCCTTGGGAAGAGCCAGGATTTGGCAGGTTATACAACACTGCTCGCTCAGAGAGAGATATTTTTATAGCCTCTATATACAGGGAGGAAGAAAAAAACACCCCAACAACCTCCTTCATTCAGTCTCCTCCCCTGGTCCATGCCCAGGGAAAGATTCAGTGAATGTAATCCTTTGTTATCCTTGTGTCAAGCAAACAGGCGGTGATACGTAAGTGCCTTGTGTATAAGCAAAACAGTTTACCACAGCTTCTAACACTCAAAAGCAAGGTTTACTCAGTTCCTCAGGGTATGCAGAAAAAGAAAAATATCCCCAGAACCCAAGTCTCTGCTGCATGATATATAGCAGATACTTGGCAACGAACATATCCTCGCATAAAGAAAAAGAGATGACTGACAGTAACTTGTACTGAGTATTGCTACGTTCACACTTGTGCTAAGATCCCGTTTCACCAGTCCAAATAGGCATCTGCTCGGCTGCTGCTGCTATTCAGCACAGAGGTGACTCAGAGTTACCAGCAGAAGCTACAGATGCCCTATTCTTGGCCCATAAAAGTAATCCAGGATTCAGTCCACTCCAGTCATCATCTCCTCAGGAAAGCCAAGACCCATAAATGCCAGGTATATGCATGACAGATAGTTATATCTTCTGGAGAAGAGGCAGACCCCCTGAATTTTGGGGATACATGGAATTTACAGCACCTGGGAGTCACTTCACAGATTTCCGATGGCTCATTCTTACCTCTAGAGCAATTCCAATGCAGTGCTGGCTAAACCATTGCACAGGAGGACAGAGAATAGGGGCAGTGTATATGCCAGACCCTCTTTTTATTCTAAACTTTTGTTATATTATTAAAGAACAAATGCTTTTTTGTTCTGCAATTTAAAGGCAGATTACTAAAAGCACAGCTTTTGGGAAAGAGTCATAGAGCTAGGACTTTGAAAAAAGTTAGATTTAGAGATTTAGATTCTGATAGAGATGGACAGAGTGAAGATAAAGAAATGGAGGTACAAGGTAAGAGCAGCTTAGTCCACAATAAAGATTTTGGAAACAAGTTAAAGTAACACTGCATTTGTCCTTAAGTAGAAGTAAATCACTACTGCATGACTGAATCATTTTGTTTAGTCTCTACACTTGGACTAAAAGCTTTAAAGAATTACTGGGTTTTCTCAGTAATATTCTGGCAAAATATTTCATGAGCAAATAAGAAGCACTGAAAAAAATTATAATGCTTCCTTTTTGGAATTCTGCTGTATTTACTCTGTGTTTCTTTGTGTTACCCTAGCAACACAGAGCACATCATCATCACTCATCACACAGAGCACAAGAGTATGAAACAGACTGAACCTGACTTCTCTCTATTAAAGTCAGTTCTCTGTTAACTTAAGGTGATCAAATACGTCCAAAAGGAATGAGATATGCAGATACAACTGAACTTTATTATTTCCCATGTTTTCTTAATCTGCCTGCATTTGTAAAAACATATTTAGAGCCGGGAAATAGCTCCTCAGTTAATGCAAAGTCAAATGCTAATCTATGCAAGGTTAACAGAAAAGAATACTGAAAGAGGATGAAGAGCTGAAGAGCTGCTTGAAGCAGCTCTCCCAGAAGACATGGTGTGAAGTAGCAGCACGATTTAAACCAAAAACAAGACACAAAAATCAAGCAGAATTCACCAAGTGTAGTGCACTAAAGGGAAAAAACATGCCTTTTTGTTTTAGGGAACAGAAAAGATCTAAGACAAGTATATATTATTTTCCTGCAATTCTCACCTCCCATCCTCAGCTCCTGCAACATCCACAAGTAAGAGAGCTCCTTAAGGGTTCAGCTATTCTGATTCAGGTTTCTTACGGCTTCAGATTTATTTCTATAACATTTGAAATATCTAAATTCAGTTTGTTGCTATCAATAATACTGGATAAATGCTACCTTTTTAAATTAGCTTTTTTGGGGCGAAAAACATTTTTTCCACCCCAAAAGAAAACACTGCTTTAAGGCTACTTGGAGCAGCCAAGTCAGAGGGTATTTTTAAACATTTGCTCAAAACATTAAGGTTTTTGGGCCAGGTTTTCCAGCCAAGTTTTTAATGTTGGAAAAATGAATGCTTCTTTACTGTTAAGTGAGAGAATGGGTAAAAGTCCAAATACTTGCCTTGCCAGAATGTTAGAAAACTTGTGTGGGAGGCAAAAAAAAGAAAAGCGGGGGGAGGAGAAAAGTTAAGCTAGTCTGACCATATACCTCTGAAGCTGGAGAATTTACATTCATTCTGAGCATCCCAACTGAAACCAAATGTGCTATTAGTCACTCAGGAGTTTCTGTTGTAAAGTTAGAGGAGTCTGAGAATAAAAACTTGAAGAAAATTAATGATATGGGAAAACAATCCTAGCCAGGGAACTATAGATGATCTCACACCTCTCTTTCACCAGTACTCATGAAGTATGTAATTTGTATCACAAAATTGATGACTGAGGGGAAAAAAGGCTTAATACACCAATTAAGACATCACCAAAATGCTCCAACAAGCTATTATAACTAAGTCTGCTGGTAGGGAAGGAGTGGAACAAAATGATCCGATTCTGCTCCAAGTGAGGCCATGGCAATATTCCCAACATCTTTAACGAGTGCATGAGTAAATGCTAAATTAGGAATCTTCCTTCTCATGAGAAAGAAGATACTACATGCATCAAGTCTTGGGAATTACAGTTGGCCATCTGCAGAATTTCACCAACTGCCCAGCCAAATGAAGCACTGGAGAAGTGGGCTTCTTAAAACACATATGGTGGTTGTAAATGATCCTTCCCAGAAGTCAATCAAACCACAGAGCCAAAATAACACAAAAGCAACCCTCAAGCTCTTGACAGGGTTATTCTATAAATTCTTTGTCCAACAATCCTGAGAATTTCTACACGAAAAACAGGCACTCTTTCACCAAGGGAAGATCAACAAAAACCTTGAGACTTTCATCTAGGAATCCACAGCTTTTGAAAACTAAGGGTGTCTCAAAACCCCTATGAATGACAATCATTATTGCATTTAATCATTGCAAAGTTTATCAAACTAACGGTTACACTGAAAAGTATGTCAATGGCACCAGCTTACCACAAACTGCAGCTTGCCATAGGACAGTATGCATGCTGCATTAGCAACTGCTACATCCAGACCTGCTACCTTGGAATTGTCTATGGAAGTATCCCTTTTGACCTCAAGTCCTCGGCCCTATTTCATTCAGAAATCCCAACAGCAACAGTGCTGTCACTATATTCATAGTTTTACAATTCAGTGAAAAGCCAAGACTTTATCATCATCCTGCAATTAAGACTGATAATCTAGACAGGATGAAAAATTAAAAGGCAGTTCAATAAAATTAAAGGGATGTGTCTCCTCTTGATTAGACTTAATTCTACCTGAAACAAATTATAATTGCAGAGGAATAACACAAAAAGTCATCTCAGTAGTTTCATCGCCAACGTGCATCTTGCAACAGTGAGATAGCATAATTACCAAGATCTCCTCTCCTTCTTTTCACCTCTAGGCTGACAGAGCTACAAGAAGAAATTAACTCAGTGCGGTGGAGCAATACCCAGTAGTATCCTCCAATGAGGACAAGATACATCCATCTCTGCTGACCGCTTAGGAATAAGTTGCCAAATTGCAGCAAAACCCAGCTATTCCTTGACAGGAAGGTAACCACAAGAAAGTGCAGGAGAAAAGAACAGGATGAACATAGCTTCACCCTTCGACCCACAGACAGTACACGTGGATGATGAGCTTAAGCATTACCATTGTCCTGGGGTGACTGTATGATACTGTATTCCCTATCATCTGCTCTATGCCCAGACATGAATCCTATGCCTTTCTGGTAAGAGCGGAGAGAGACAGGGAAATTCTTCTGGCGGTTTGCGTTCAAAACAGAGAAAGCACCTTCCTTTTTCTCCCAGCTCTTGGCTCCTTTTCTCGGGAGAGAGACAGAGAGTTAAACTCCTTTGCTTCCCTGGGACTTTGGCTTCTTCTTCTTCTCTTCTGGACTGTTCAGCAACACCTGAGCATCATGAGGAGATCCCATACCATTGGCCCGGAGGGGCCCAAGCCGAACCCCAGCTCCGGAGAGGAGAAAGCCACACCCAAAAATGACACTGAAATCTACCCAGGTTCTCTCCACAGCAAGAGGTTTTATTATTTACCATTATTCTTTTTTTTTTTTTTTCTGTGCCTGTGTGCACTTTACTTGTTAAATAAATAGGGTTTTTTCTTTCACTTTCCTCCGAGGAAAATTCTTTCCGAACCTGGTGGGGGATGGGTGGCTGTAACCTGCCTTCTATCAGAGGATGTTCACTTCGGATGTTCCTCCAAATTTGTCTCAAACCAGGACAACCACCAAGTTTGGTTGCCAGATGGCAAACCATTGGCCACATGACCCACACGACACTGAAAGTGTTTTGTGATAGGCTACCACTTTCCTACTGCATAAAGTTGGAGAGGTGGAAAAGGCCATGAAAACATAGCTGGAGTGCTCTTAATATATTATCCTCTCTCCATTTCAGTGTAGATGCAGTTAGTGGTCCACTTAACCTGCTACAGTAATATATTTTAAAAATAAATTTAATAGAAGTCCCTTTTGTAAATTTCTTTTTAACAAGTGAAGGTACAAAGACATACAACAGTCTTTGTCATCAAGGAAATGCATTTATGGCAGAGTAGGACGGTGCACAAGTTTCCTAAGATACTCAAAAAATACCTTATACTGCAGTGTAAATTACACAAGCATCATCTTTAATGACAGAAATAAGTACTACCAAAAGCAGTTCATGATATAACAAGCCAGCCATCTGTGGGACGCTAATTTATTGAGAGACGCCGATTCAGAACCGCTCCAACAGTCAGATATTTACTGCTCAAAGAGAAAGAAGATAAATATGAAGCCTTCTGCCACATTGCACTTAAAAGCTCTTCCCTTAGAAAGGAGCATATTGAATACATGAGAAATATGCACCCCAAGTTTTTTTCAGGTAGGAAGGAATCTGTGGAAGCTTCTGCTAGGAAAACAAATCCAGAACTGTTGCATGAACTCCAGACAGAATGTCAAATATGTAATTACTTGAAATATTATTAAAAGTAACATAGTTCTTACTTAAGGCCCTGAAGCAAAAATCCTGACACAGGATAGGTACACAGGTGAATACAGTTGAACTTTCTTTTGCATAATAAAGTTACTGACAAAAACCATGCAATCCTTCAAAACAGAAAGCCACCAGCAAAAGAATAATAAATTAAAGCACAGAGATATCATTCTTTGCAAAGAGGAAAAAAAGGAACTCTAATCTCATATGCACTCCCAAATTTCTTCTCCTTTTAAGCAGTGACATTGAAATTGATAAATGCTGATAGCACAGAAATCAACAGATTGGATGTGAAGTAAACAGGCCATTTAAAATACATAAATGCACATTTAAATTGTCTGTGCTGATTTTCAATTTGTAAAATCTCATATGCACTCATTTGAGTGTCATACCAATTCCCCTCAAAAATAAGTTCACTAACACACTCGTGATTATAGAGCAACACACAGAAATAAAAATTGTTTTTAAATTCTACTTCCTTCACAAAGGCTTTTATTTTTGCTAATTTTAGCTTGCATAGAGGATCCTGTGTTTCATGGGCACAACCACAGCTTGCCAAAGTTCTTTCAAAAGTTGAAGGCTGGCCAGGGAGCACCACCAGTAGTAATACAGCTTTAGTCAAAACAAAAAAGCAATTCCCTATGAAAAATTAAACATATAATTATCCAATGAACACAATATCACAGTATTTACTCTCTTAGGTAAATATTAATTTTATTGCAGGCACAAAGATTAGAATCAACTGCAACTTTTTGTATTTAATGAGACAACTTTTTTTGCCCTCTCTCTTCTGAAAGTCTTAAGTTGACCATCTATACCCAGTTTGTCTTATAATCTTCTCTTTGTTCCTGTAACTTGCTGTGTTGACCACCACTTAAAAAAGAGTCACACACTTTCAAATTCAGGCTATAAGCTAATCTCTGCTGTATCGTCTACCACTAGGGAAAGTACAAGGTCATGTTTTCTAAGAATTACCTATTAATTATTTTTTTGTACATAAGGATTGGGACATTACACACTTTAGTAAGCAAATGCATGGAACCCTGTACAGCTACCTTTTGTAATACCATTAAAGACTAACCTTTCATAACTGTCATCTGCTTTCTACTTCAAAGTGTGGACTCTTTGAAGCTGCCCCGGTGTTGCTGTTTGTTTTGCGAGTTGCCTGGCAGAGACATCTGAGCAATAGAGAATGAAAACAGTGGGAAAGCATCTTTACCAGGTATCCCAAATTAGCTGAAGAGTTATCAGAAGGCTGCTCCAAATAATAGCAGCAGTGGCACACAGACTACCTACAACCTAGAAGGAACTAGAAACCAAGCAGATGCTACCTCCTCTTCATTTACAGTAAAAGCAGATTATGGAGCTTTTTACTAGTAAAGTAAAAAAAAAAAAAAAAAATTAAAATCTCAATACACTCGTTTTAAAACTGAAGGGAGTCTTCATAATTTAAAATTGCATTACCAAAGAAGTCACATTACCAAGAGTTGAAGTAACCTGAACTAATTAGCTAGAGTACTCTCTCATGGATGAAGGTAGGAAAAAACCTCTAAAGTTTAGTAGTTTTCTTCCACTGTGTTCACTGCTGCTTACTTTAGCTTTTAAGGAGGACAGTCTCTCCTGTGACTGCAGATGCACAAATAACAGTAACATGTTCCATTAAATGTTGAATGCCAAAACCTACATGCAATTAAGCTTGACCAAACAGTTTCTAGGAGCTTGAACATATTTACTTTCCTGACAAAAATTCTGCAAACAAAAGCTCCCTCTATAAGTAATGTACATGTGCCTTTGGTACATGTCCATCAAAAAGATTCCTGCCCTGGGAGATGAAAGCAGGCTTCTCTCTCACTCTTTCCCCCTCTGACTGATCAGATAGTAATAAGTCATTTTTAAATTATGGTAACCACACAAACGCATTCTTGGGCAACAGGTGACAAGAAGAAATTTCCAGTGTTCACTGCTTCTCCATCTCTCCTGAACCCTAATTAAGATATAATCATAGAATTGTTTAGGTTAGAAAAGACCTTTAAGATCATTGAGTCTGACTATTAACTCAGCACTTCTAAGCTCAGCACTAAAGCACGTCCAAGTGCCACATCTACAAGTCTTGGAAGTATCTCCAGGGATGGTGACTCTACCACTGCCCTGGACAGCCTGTTCCAATGCTTCACAAGTGCTTAATTGAAGAAAATTTTCCTAATATCCAATTCTAAACTGCACAATTGCTTGGTCATTTGGCACAATTTGAGGCCATTTCTTCTTAGCCTGTCACTTGTTACTTTGGAGAAGAGGCTGACCCCCACCTGGCTACAACTTTCTTCCAGGTAGTTGTGGAGAACCATAAGGTCTCCCCCGAGCCTCCTCTTCTCCAGGCTAAACAAGCCCAGCTCCCTCAGCTGCTCCTCATCAGACTTGTGCTCCAGACCCTTCACCAACTCTGTTGCCCTTCTCTGAACACACCCAGCACCTCAATGTCTGCCTCGCAGTGAGGGGCCCAAAACTGAACACAGGATTTAAAGTGGCCTCACCAGTGCTGCGTACAGGGGGACAATCACTGCCTGGCCCTGCTGGCCACACTCTTGTTGATACAGGCCAGGATGCCATTGGCCTTCTTGGCCACCTGAGCACATGCTGGCTCACGTTCAGCTGGCTGTCAACCAGCACCCCCAGGTCCTTTTCCGCTGGGCAGCTTTCCAGCCACTCTTCCCCAGCACTGAATGTTGAGACCCAAGAGCAGGACCTGGCACTTCACCTTGTTGAACCTCATCCAACTGGCCTCAGCCCATCCATCCAGCGTGTCCAGATCCCTCTTAAGAGCCTTCCTGCCCTCCACAGATCAATGCTCCCACCCAGCTTGGTGTCATCTGCAAACTGACTGAGGGTGCAACTTCCCTTCCCCGCCTTGTCTGCCCTTTCACTGCAGTGCCCCATTGTGTAAATACACTTTCTGGGAAAACCAAGCACCAGTCCTTCATTCTAGCTTTTCTCCTGATAAAACTCATGCTGTCCACTAAAGGAAGGAAGTTTAACAAGCAACTTCGGCAGACCCCTGACACGGCACGAGCACGGAGCACCTGCCTTAGTCCTCCTGTGCTGGCAGCCTTGTGTACACTGAGAGCAGCTGCTGGGCATCCATTGCTCACATGGTACCCAAGCAAGCAAAACTCAGGCACACAGACTCATGGTCTTCAGTGCCACCATTTCCCGGATTTGTAGATTTAAATCTCGTCCTAGCAAGGAAAAAAAGATACTGAACAAAAAATAGAAGTAATTTTCAAATGCAGTCACGTCATTTAGGTCGCGATCACCATGCCACACGGACTATGTTACCTGGATAACTAGGGATTTCTGTATAGGTTATTTATCAAACTAGCTTGTTGAATACATTCACAAATTATTCAAGCAGTATTAAAGAAAACTGAATTTAACTAAAGACTTTGTTTACAGCTCAAAAAGGAAAATGTTTCAGAAAGACAAAATGTTGTTTATAAAAAGAAAATTATCCTCTTGCAAGAGATTCTGTTCCTCTTGAAGGAATAAAAATATCACAATGAAATGGCAAATACTAATAAACCACCAGCACTAAGTGACTTTTGTATGATTTCTCAACAGCAGCCAACAACCAATACCAGAGGCAAGCTCAGATTTCAAAGAATAAAATGTTCTGCACAGAGAGAGAGAGGGTTTTGCAGGACAAGCACAGCAGAGGAGTATCATTACCAATGCATCTTATTCTGTGCTTATTCAACCTGCGTGGGTGTGCCTCCTACATAACCATCTGAGGTGTGATTTTACAGTTACACTTCCCATACCAAAATCAGTAACAAAATCTCTGAAATTAACTGATCTTTTGAGAGCAAAAGTAGCTTTTAAGTAACGATGCTGAATATAGCATAGGCAAATATATGTACCAGCTTATTTCAAGAGACTTTCAGCCATTCTTATTCATTACTCTTCTGAAGCTTTTCATGAAACTTCCAATGGCTTAATGAAAAAGTATCATGGGTTAAATTGCTAATAATTAATGATAACATTTTTTCCCTGTGACTGCACAACCTGGTCACGTATAGAAATAGTCAGATACTGGTCTGGATTAAGAGACCTAGGATGATTTTATTCATCTTTTCAGACAACTGTGCATACAGTGTTGCACATTTGCTAAAGCTTAACAATGGCAGATTGCTTGATTGATTTATCAAATCAAATTAATTGCGTCCATATGATTTGTGTTTGATTTTTTCCTTAGTTTTGCTTCTTGGAGTTTTTCATAGAGCTACAGAAGTTAAAAGCAGCTTTTACTGTATGCAACCTTCTCAAAACCACACACAGGAACATCCACATGGGGCCAGATCAAAAAACTGCATCTAGCCCAGGATCTCATCCTTCCACGTAATCCCAAGTGGTTGCCTAAGGAAGAGTAAAAATGGAGCCGGAAAGATGCTTCTCCCTTGTGGACTCTCCAAGCTAGATGTGGTTTCCACATACTAAGTAACTCTTAAAAGATTTCCCTTCTTTAAACTTCTCCACTATCCGTTGAACGCAAGCAAACTTTTATCATCCACAGCATCTGGTGGCGAGGAAGCCTACTGCCCCTTGCTTTGGTTCATTGATTATTTATATAACACAGCATGCAGTGATCAGTTGAATCACTTGTCCATGTCATCAGCTAGGGGTTTTTTGTTTATTTGTTTGTTTAAAGCTTGCTTCTTTGTCCCCCTCCCCCCTCATCCATCATCTCTCTTTCAGGCTCAGGACTTTCAGTGGGCTTAACTAAACCTGAAGGGGAAGCTATTCCTACTTGTAGTCAGAGACATGCCATGAGGATGAAGATATTCCAGTTCCATAGATCTGCTTGTGGGGGAGTTTGGGGAAGTGAGAAAGTGACAAAAGGGAAAATGATCCAAGTCCAAAGCTTCATATGGTATTACAACACCAGCAAAGCCAGATTAACCACTGCACCACAGGACAGTGCTATTGTTCTTCCTATTCCTAATACTTGTTTCTGGGGTAGGGTTGGGTCCTTTCCTTTTTTTGCTTGGTTGGTTGTACTTTTGTTTGTTTAGGTTTTATTGACTGGCACTGAAAACTGAATCGATGCCTTCTCGAAACTTCTGACCCCATTATCTCAGGTCTGAGCAGTATTAGCTATTCCAGCACTCATCATTTCATACACGAAATTGAAATTGTTCCGACTTTCCTGTTCTCACATAAGTAACCCAAATTTCCTTCTATTTTTATGCATTAAAAACCCCACAGTTTCTGAAAAAAAAAAATCACCAAAATTACTACTAAAAGCTGTTTACAAGAGTAGTTAACACTGGTATATTTGGGCAGATTAGGATTAGTTTGTGGAATTGTACAGTAGTTCTCTAACTGCATAGATCTATGCTGAAAATACATCACAGCTTCAAGTCAAACCACACATAAATAAACTGTGCCTTGTGTTAACTCAGGCATTTTTAGCTAGTGCTTTACCAAGTACATCACTCACCCCCAAAAATTATCACAGTTGAGGGCATCTTACAACATCAGGTCACAGAGTTAAAAAGAATACATTACTGCATCATAAATCTGACAAGCATATTTCAGTGGTTATGCACAGGGAACAAGTGGCTGTCTGTAATTTAATAGCCTTTGCAAGAGCAGAAGTATTTTGAACTTGGACTCCCTTTCCCCACCCCAGTTAAATATTTTATCATATAACACACTGGAATCCACGTCAGTTGATGCATATCTGCACATACTGGGTTCAAAGGTGTGTGCATGTTTACATTTACAGGACATTTTTTCCAGAAGGGAAAGGAAAGAGGAAATATGATCAGCATTAGTCAACCTTCTTACTCTAGTCACAGAAACCAGCTGCAGCAGCTTTCAAAATTTTGCTTTCTGAGTCAGGTTCTGATACCACTCTCCCTCCCCAGGCAGACGCAATCGTAGGGAGGGGATACATATGCTGGAGGGCAGGGCTGTTGGGAGGACTGGCTCTGCAGGAACCGCATACAGCATTCAATAAGCACAAAGTCCAAGTCCTGCCCCCTGGATGGACCTAGTTCCTGTAACTGCAGAGCGGGCTGGGAAGCTGAGCCTGGCTGTCCTGCTAGGCCAAACCTCATCCAGCAGCCAATTCTGGCAACACTGGCCAACAGCACCCAGGGCTGCATGAAAGAGTGCGTGGCCGTGAAAAACGGAGCGTGGCCAGAAGGCTGACAGACCTCACCGTTCCCCCCTTCCTCAGCACTTATCCTGCCACCTCTATAATGCTGCTGTCTCCAGTTTGGTGTCTCACAGCATAGGAAAAACACTGATAAACTGGAGCAAGCAGAGTGGAGATCACCAGGATGGTCAGGGCTGGAGAATCTGAGCTTGATCATCCAGCATGTTCAGTCTGGAGAACAGCTCTCCAATTCTTTTGTTGTTGTTGTTGGGGGTTTTTTTTTCCTTTTGTTTTGTTTAAAACAACAGATCTCTATCACTTAAAAGAAACATGCCTTTGTGTGGTTAAGATTGGCTGCTACACAGGGCTCTTTATTTCCAACCTTCTGCCCCTACTTATCATCTAACCATGTGGTGAGACATTATTTTATTTAATTGGTTTCAGAGACAACATGAAAACACCCTGCAACCCTCTGGAAATGCAGTGTATAAGAATATTTGAAATTTGAAATAATAATTAGAACTGAAACCTCTGAAAGCTCAGGAATAAAAATGGCCAAAAGTAGGGTTTTGTATGAAGTAGGATCAAAAACTGTCAATACACTGTTCAGCTTACTTCCTCTATTCACAGAGTATGGTTAACTGGCAAACTCCTGCATCCATGGAAAACTTCAAGAAGTCAGCTTCCCCCACTATTTAAATATAGAAGCTCTTCCTGTTGTCTGCAGAAAAACTAATTTAACTTTAGCAATTAAGCAATAAAATACAATTTAAAATAATACAATAGTGAACTTGCATACATATTTCTGTGTAATTGGTATTACTAACACAATCTTTTTCTAAGTCATTCAATGTCCAACATCAGACACACTCTTTCGTATGGAGGAAAAAAGAACCACCACCAAAAAATGCAAGCTTTCTCTTTAATTTCTTTTGTAAGGTACTCAGTGCTACTTGTCAAAAATGCTGTCCTCACCCTCATACATTTTTTTATAAACTGCATTTAAACCTAGGAGGTTAGGGGATTAAAATGAATACAGGTATTTAAGATTTAGATGGATTCCCATGGGAATCCTAAAATGTTAGAGACACTTCTCTTGACACAAACAAACATTGAAAAAGCATTGTAAAGGCTTTCAATAATAATGGTTTTGCAGCACCCCCTTCTCCCCCAGCAGAAAGCAAGTTATCCCACAGATACTTTTAAAATATAACAGGATAAAAAATGAGGACTTGGAACAAACCAACACTATTCAGGAGAAAGCTACTGCAATCTTCTTCAGCAAATTGTTCACTTTTGTAGTACAACTATCTGAATTCCAATATAAGGCTATGGATCTGTGTCACTAGAGAGACGTTAATTGCTTTTGATACAACTAACACATGCCAAAGGTATTGTTTTTCCAAATCGTTCAAACTCTTCTTGCACACTTTTAGGTACAGATACAGAACTCTAAGAGTTCTTCATTCTTACAGCAGAATCATCTTCACAAAATAGGTAAACGGTAAAAGCGAACACTATCAAAAGAATAATCTCAGAAAGGAAGTGTAAATTATTAACTGTTAAATTACTCAACAGCAAAAATCTATCTCAAATATTATCCATAATGACCAGAAAATAAAGCAGACAGATTAAATAGCACCACACCCAACACTTACAGATTTTACACTGAAGAGTTGCAGGTAAATTTCTAGCAGGTATAGTCCAAAGTCTGGAACATGTTTTATTGCCTACAACATTTTTACTGGAATGATTTACAGTGTATGCAGATTAGTGACATGAGCACGAATATTTTACACTTAAGCACATCAGTTTCGCAGGACTGAAAAAACCAATTTTTTTCTTTATCTCTACATAATTGTCTTAAGTACAAATAAAAGTAAAGCATGTGAAATGACTGATCTTGAAATTAGTTATATCATAAAAAAAGGAAAAATACAGCAATTTCAATATTTAGAATATGGCTATACCTAGGAAGTAAATACATTTCCTTGACAATGCCCATAGCAAAAGAGAATACACACTTACGAAGTTGTAGAAACATTTCTAGAGTCAATCTGAAGTGTGAGTGCTGCACTTTTCCATTTCAAGGGAACTGTCACTAGGAAACTTAGTTACCACAATAAAGGCCTATTACAACCACATGTGTAAAAAATGTTATTTCCCTGAATATAAATCAGGAAAAAGCCGCATCCATTGTCCTAATTAAGTTTTGGTTAAATGGTTTGCATTTCAGTTTTCAAGACCCACAAAAAGCTGTCTCTTATTTGTTTCATCTCCGCTTGAATTCAAAGATAGTTTCTAAAATGCTGAAGCCTTTGAGATGATTGACTCTTCAGTCACATAGGTATAAGCAAGACAATTTACACAGGTAGAAGTTTTGGTCCACTCATTTTCATACTTTGTGCTCTGAAACACTTGGCTTTCATCCAGCTCACAACTTTCTATTCTACGCAAAATAAAAAGGCAGGAAAGGGTGGTACCACATTGTGTGTTTGAGTGTTTTGGGTTGTTGTTTTTTTTTTTCTTATTTTGAGGCTAAATTAGAAAATAAGTTTTTTAGCACATTAGCATATTTCTTGGGAAAATCAGCACAGCAAATTCAGGTTCAGCTCCATCATACCCTCTTACTATAAGCATGAAATTCTTGAGAAAAAAAGATTTCAAGATAATACAGTAAATAGGCAAATATATTAGATATGGAAGAAGACCATGAATTCAGTATTATTGACAGCAAACACCAGTGCTGAACTACCTGTCTGCAAATTGACCTGCATTCTCCCTCTTTCATTTTTGTCTTTTAGGGTTGTTTTGTTTGTTTGGGGTTTTGTTTGTTTTTTCCTTTGTTTGTTTTGGGTTTTGGGGGGGGGCGGTTTTAAGTACCTTTTTTTCAGGGTATTTGACTCTCTCCTTTGAGCAAAGTACGACAGCTGTTCCTGAAGGACAAAATAGGATACAAGACCCAAAAGAGTGTCTCATCATCATACCTCAAGCTTTCAGGTAGCCCGTTTGCCAAACAGTGTAAAGAGTTGAGTGATAATGGTAAAGCAAACCTAAAAAATTCCTCCAAAGACTGAGATGTGGCATTGCTTTTACAATTAAAACTCTCCAAAAAACAAATTTCCAAGAGCCCTGACAACAGTTTTCCACTCAAAAAGATCTTTTTTTTTCCAGGAATTTGTACATAGATTGCTTTCTTCAGTGGTCTGCCCAACAGTGTTAACATTCATCCCACAGAAGAGAAATTTCACTTTGCCTTTGTTTACCCTGCAAAAGAAAGCACCCTGAGCAGGAAACACAAGTGGAATCAGGAAATGCAGCATATTCCCCAGGACTAGACAGGAAGAACATTCAAGTCATAAGAAACATCAACTACTACTAAAAAAGAATATTTTCTAATTCACTATCTACTATATAATGAACTAGTGTGCAGTTACTTCCTATCACAAAAACCAGTAATTTGCTGAGGGACTAAACTTAGCACTGGAAGAAGTTGCACCTGCTTTCAGCTCTCTGCTATGGTTTCACTCTTGTTTTTAGGAATCCTATTAGACCTGCACAGTTAGTGGCTGCATCCAAAAGGCCAAGTGAGGCAATTTCACCACTGAAAGGAAGTACTGGCAGTACTGTAATTTAAGTTATGGGATAAAGAAGATAGGTATTACAGGGCACTGTGTTTGGCTTAACTCACTGCTAGAAGGCTTCTGTTCTTAAAACCCCTAACAAGAGAGTGTTTCTTAATAAAAGACAAGAGTTGTTATATGCAAGGTAGAGATTCTGTACATATGCTTAAAATACTTAAGATTGATATATTAGTTCACTCTTACATAATCAGAAGAACACCACATGAAGCACATCCTGCTCCAAATGGAACAACAGGTGCAGAATATGTGCTTACAGCCATATCACACAACAACTATTTAATTTTCTCAGGCTTTATTTTGAGAGCATCTATTCTCTGAACAACTGTTTTTGGTGGTATTTTAAATTCAGAAAGTGTTCTCTGAACTGAAATAGAGAGCCTGTCTCAAAAGCTCCGCTGAAATGCAGGAACACAAGGATGAACACAACATATAACAGTTGTTACTTCTCTCCAGTTGGCTTTAGTTATAAAGAGCTTTATGTTACAGAAAGCATGTCATTTTAAGTTTTCCAGGACTGCTTTTTGCTTTAGAAAATCATGAAAAAAGATTATGCTAAAGAAACATTAAATGGATTAAGCTAAAAACTACCCAAAATTTTGAAATGTCAGGGCCAAAGTCAGAGCTCTGTTATTTCATCTCATGTATGCACTTAGTCTCACTTCAGTAAAACTTCTCTAACAGTGTTTTCTGCTTGCTTTATACAAGTAACATATTACAAGATTGATAATGAATATGTAGAAAAATCAGAGGCCAGCAAAAAAATGAAGGCCTTATCCAAATACCAAGTTCTGCGAGGTGATGAGATACTTTCAGCTGTCTTGGGAAATAATCACAGAATGATTTGGGTTGGAAGGGACCTTAAAGATCATCTAGTTCCAACCCTTCTGCTATGGGCAGGGACACGTTCCACACCAGACCAGGTTGCTCAAAGCCCCATCCAACCTGGCCTCAAACACTTCCAGGGATGGGACATCCACAGCTTCACTGGAGAATCTATTCCAGTGCCACACCACCCTCACAGTAAAGAATTTCCTCCCAATATCTAAAACTAAACCCACTCTCTTTCAGTTTAAAACCATTATCCTTAGTCCTATCCTATGCATCTTTGTGACAAGTCCCTCTTCATCTCTCTTTTAGGCTCCTTTTAGGTGCTGTAAGGTCTCCTTGGAGCCTTCTGTTCTCCAGACTGAATAACCCCAGATCTCTCAGCCTGTCTTCACAGGAGAGGTGCTCCCTATTCATCTTCATGGCCCTCCTCTGGAGTCACTCCAGCAGGTCCACATCCCTCCTATGGTGGGTGCCTCAGAGCTGGGCACAGTGCTCCAGGTGGGGCCTCAGTTTTTGAGTTTCATTCAAGACATACTCTAAATACAACAACGTAGTAATAAAATATTAATGGAAGCCAATTATTTTAATTTGCTCTATTATTGAAAAATGAAATTAGTAGGGTAAAACTTCAACATCAGAACTCAGGGCTGTGGTAGCTTTAAAAAGTTTGCTATTTAGTATTTTGCAGTGAATTCTCCTTTTTTTTTTTCTTAGTTTAATATTTTAATCTATTACCCCACCATTGTTTGGATTTATTATTAGAATTTAATGACATTCTTTAACTGGATACCTCATTTTACAGAATTATAAATGTTTTCATCTAGAAGAATTAATCTGCTTCAAAGACAAATTTGAGTTTACACTCTCAGACTGAGTGTTTAGGCTGCCTCGTTTGAAACTCATAATTGTGATAAAAAACTCCATCAGAATTGATGTTTGGTGTCTGCCTACATGAACTCTCCCTTTTAACTCCATGGCATGATTTTATTAAGAACCCTTCCACAGCTGGGAACAACTGGGTGTGTCAGCCCTAAAGAGCTGGGTAAGGAAGTGCTTAACATTTTTAAATAGTAACCACACTGACAACTGAGAGTCACTAAGCTTGTATTACATTCTTACTTTGACAGAACCAAAAAATAATCAAATGAAGTATTAGGACAATCTTGTATAAATAAACTAAAAAACCCTCACTAACGGCTGGATTTTAAAACATCTCCAATTAGAAATAATAAAATCCTAGGCCAAAAAAAAATCAAATATACTAAAAGAACTGAAGAGGGACACATAGGCATTTACACAAATAACTAGCCACTGAACAAGATGATATTGCATATGACTGGGTATGTGAGGAGTAAGTCCATCTGGATGATCCTTCTTGGAACACATGACACACTGCTGTACTATACCACTGAGCAATAACTTCTGCAGATTTACAGAAAGACTGAACTGTAAATCTCAGACATTAATCCACACTCCCATTTTCAATGGCAGAAAAGAAACCATCCATGCCAGGACCGTTTTTCCGTACCACCCAACTACTAACCTTGCTGATCTGGCAAAGCATAAAGTTTGCAAGGCTTGGAGCAGCAACCAGTAATTTTAGCCAGCCTTTTTCACACAAACTTCTTAACAACAAAATTTTAAGGAGCTTTTTCTTTGCAAAAAGGATAATCACATAATCACTTGGAACTGAAGGTCTGGATATGCAAGAGGATTCTTGCATCTCCTGTCCCAGATTACTTCTAGCAATTAAGAGGAGGGTTTCACATCATGCCTGTGCATCATCTCAGTTGCAAGAGAAAACAAAATACAAATGAAAGTTGTAGCCTCCTCACCAGATAGACAGATTATTTTCTCAGAACACATTCTGTTCACGAGGAACAGAGCGTCTTTACCTTAACTCAGGTGGCACAAGAACACTGCACCATATACAGAGTTTGGTATCTCCAAATGGCTTTGTGGTGGTGTTGATTAGGCCAAGTGCTATCAGTGAAGGTACAGTGAAAGGCAGCAAGCATGCTCAGAAATAAAGCACAAGGAGAAAATAACTTTTCCTGCTGGGAAGGGAGCCTGCCCAGGTGGGATAGGATGGCAGTCTGGGATGCCAACAGCCTGAGGGCATATGACTTCCCACAAGGTAAAAAGGAGATGCCACACATAACTGCCCAGCAGCAGGGACCGGAGAAGCATATGGAACACCACTTCACAGAGCTCATTCACCTCAAAAGGTAGATGTGCCTCCTGAGGACCTTCCCAGCACCAGAGGTGTCAGATCAATTAAACAAGTGTGAGAGGGACAGAGATGCAATCTCTCAGACAGTGTGAAAGACTGGTTTTGCTCTTACATAAGATGACAACTCTCGTGTCCTCCTTAGCAGCAGAAGCAGACCCACCCTTTTAATGGTACCTTCCTCTGACCAATTTTCCATATCCAAGGCAAATCAAGCACCTTATCATGCCAGACACTCCATGTATGTGTCCTACCAGCACCCTGTTCTCTGCCATCCCAGCCTGTTAAGCTGACTTTTCTAAGCAATCGTTTATTTAATCTATTTTGGGTAGATAAAAAAAAAAAAAAAAACCATGTTCTAAGAGTGGTGCAACAGCAGAACACAGCAGTCCTCTTGCGGTGTCAAAATACACACTGCTTGAGGCACACGTTAATGTTATCCCATACAACATATCACAGCTGCTTTAAGATGTGGGCAATTAGCCTCAGGTGACAGCAGCAAAATGAATTTGCTTAGGATGGTTAGAAATCCAAAAGTTAAATGTAATCTTTTAAATAGGTAAGCAGATAAAAAGTTTTCCTTCTTTGTGACAAGAAATTATTTATTTCTAATTATGAAACTAGAGTTAACAAAGGATAACATGAAAGCAAGACATGAAATAGTACCCCTTTTCTGAGGCCTGGCATTCTACAAGTTTTGAAGACATTGGTAATTCATCTTGAATGTATGAAATTACGTATTTCTATTAAATAATAAAAAGACACATCAGATAAAATTCCAAATCAGACAGCATTTCTCTCCTGACACACATATAAATCTCTCTGAAAATCCTCTGAAGAATAGCTTGCCCCCTGGGTAATCAAATTATTTCTATAATTAACTTTTCAATGGAGAGAGTTATCTTTGTGTAACTTATTTCCTTCACTTCTTGGAATAAAACTTCCCTCCCGTCCCTCTCCAACCTCCTAAGTACATCAAAAGGGCTCATATAGTTAGGACACCACTTTACAGCATGCTCAGATACAGAAGTTTTGAATTACTCTGTAAGCATTTAATACACACTGTGGGACTGTCATATGATATATAATGTGTGGAGAAGCAAACTCACACTGAAACAAATTACAAGAACATGGCTGTATGGCTGGCAGCTCATTTGACTCTAGCCCAGACCCCCCGCATTGCTGTCCATAAGAAGTACTCAATAGTTAAATCTGCTTTTTTTGAAAAACACTAATTAAACCATTGCCGAGAAGGTACGATGTAAAACCCCTGTTGCCTCGTGACAACTTCAAATTCCAGCCTTACTCTCTGCTCACGGAGCCGGGAAGGGAACTGGCGGTGCTGAAAGGACCCAAAAAAGCCTCGGTTACAGATCCACTGGGTGAATTTCACGGCTGACCTCACTTGGGTTCTGCGGTTTAACGTTGGGACGAGTTGGACAACATAGCAAACTGTTGTGCAAGGTATCTCGACCTCCCTGGGGTTCCAGCTTGTCGCTACTGACGCCGCTGAACACCAGCTCCTGACCGCCTCCAACCCTTCCCAGCCATACCCTTGGAGCAAACCTCCACCAAAATAACTTTTGCTAGGGCTTTGTGGATAATTTAAGCACGGCAGAGGTTACCAACCCTCCGGCTTTTGGCATGACGTAGGAACCAGCAGAGAGAATACCAACATCCTGGAAGGGTGCCAAGTCCCTAAACACCAGATTAGTGAGAAATTATGTTTCGGGTATGAGTCAAAGACTGGAAAACACATTGCCATCTCACATATCAGACGCAAAACAGTATGAACTTTCATTCTGAAACCAGGCAGAGAGCATGTCAACAGGCTACCACCCGCTCCACCTACAAGAGATTTCTTTCTAATTAAAGCAGTTACATGTCATTTCACAATATTTTTTTTCTTGTATTTACAGAAGGATTACTGCCTGTTCCTCTTTGATAAAACTGGTAATTTAAGGCAGGAATCAATCCTTGACATTCAACTTGACAGGTTTCCAGCAAAACCCACAAAAGATTTTTTTTTTTCTGAGACAATAAATTTACCCTTTGTCCCAATAAAAAACAGTTCATACTGTAACAAATCAAGATGCCCTTGGATGATTTTTGCCTTGGCTCATTTATCTTAAAACACCTGTCTATCAAGTTTCACCTTAATCTCTCAGAAAACTGGTAATAAAATTTTTATTAAGAGACACAGCAGTCTTGAAATATGAAAATCCACTAATTGTATTTCTGAACCAAGCTATTGCTATTTCACAGGAAAACTCCTACCTCTGTAAACATGCCAGTTACCCTTTGTGCAATTCAGTACTTAATTTCTACTCATACACACACACACACAAACACACACACACATACCCCTTGACAGGGGAAGTGACACTCGAAGACAAACATCTGAATAATATTTGGAGTGGCAAAACCAGCGGTCCTTTAGGAACACTGTACCTAAGCCTCAAATGCATTTGGGTAAGTATCAGAAGTACCACATCAGCCTTTCAAATTTACATTGGTAATCACAAATCATAAAGAGAAGTGATGCTTTTGATATCATTTAACAACTTTGCTCTAAGTCTAAAATAAGCTCAACAGTTTCCATCTCATATTAAATGTTGTAAATATTCATTAACAATTAGTTTGCTTGTAAAGTAAGTATTATAATAATGCTTCATTTTTTAAATTACATTTCTGCAAGTCTTATATACTAGCTTTAATGAGGCTTAAACCCTCCCTACAGTATTCAGAACTGCTTGTACCAGCTTAAAAGAAGAATTTTCCATAGGCAAACATTAAAAAAAAAAAAATAGACTGTGAAAGAGCTTAGAGGGAGAAGGAAAAGCAGAAAACAAAACCACAAAACTCACTTGACTGTAACTCGATTGGACAAATCCTGAAGATCTCCTGGGTGAAAAAGCTGAGCTTCTTTCAGTCCAATGTTTTCACACGCTTTCAGAAAAACATTTATATTATCCTGCAAAGAGAAGTAGAAAGCAGTTGCTCAGTTAAGAGCACTAAGCAGGTTTTGCAAGATGATTACTGCGAGCCTTTAAATGTCAAAGTCCAGCTCGCATAAATAATACTGAAAAAGCAATCTTCTGGATCATAAACGCAGCTCGTTTCTCATGCACACAGGCAGGCTGGGCTGCGATCTCAGGGACTGAGGGGTATGTTAAAGATTACCTGGCATAAGGCAGCGGTGAGCCAGTAGGCAGCAATCTCCACTTTGATGTCAGCTCTGCTCAGCAAACAAACGCCCTCTTCCTAGCTTTGCACGACAAGCCTCACCTCTTGCCTTTAAAAATAACTCCAGCTACTGACATTCACCACCCAGAAACTCTTGGCAGGGGGGAAGAAGAGGAGGGACACTCCGTTTCTATGCTCACAGACTGATGAGGGAATACTGCACCTGGAGTCTGGGTTTGGTTGCTGAGCAAAGCTCCGGAGAGACAGAAACCAAACCGTGTTCAGAGCTGCTGCTGCCTCACTTGGGGGGGGTTTCTCTCCTTCGAGTTCCTCCCCTTCCCACACCCACACCCCCACCTCCCCAACTTCACACCAATCTGTAGCAAAATATAGGTGCAGCACCCACTCACTGCACCTGCTTCAGGATTGATCGACCCATGAGAGAAATGTTAAAAAAGAATAAATCTAATGATATAGGGAGAGATTATACAACTTGTGATCTCTTTCCACTTCATAAACAGTGGGCAATAGGCAAGAAATTCCTTCTCGTTAAGGCGGAATGCTATCAACAACAAAAGAATGTGCCCTCTTGCGCACTTGCTTCCTTCAGCTGAAAGCCAAAGGAAAAGGTACATGAAGTTACTTAATTCATAAGCTACACACAGCCCTGTCATTAAAGGTTTGTAAGTCAAGGTGGTGGTAATCAGAATTTCACAGTATGGAAAAGCTCTGCTTTTGCAATTTAATATGCTTTAAACTTTTTTTTTTTTGGACACATAATCACTGGATGTAACAGTTATTCCTTCATTTAAAATTAATTTTTAAAATATCTACAAAGAAAATAACAGCTGCTTCTAATATAGAAAGTAAAACAAACCCAAGAATCCTCACAACCTTCTGTTTTGAAGGTCCCTGGGACTCTAGTATTCCTTATCAGTCTGTAAACATGGCTTAATTCAAGGAAAATATTTGAGCAAGGTATTCCCCATGCAGGCTGCGGGCTCTGCCGTACCACATCTGAAAGATCCCAGGTGTTTCACGCCGTGAAGGTTACGCCCCAGGGCCTGATGCAGAGTGCCATGGTGCAGGCTGCTCTGCTGCAGGGGGGGCAACACGATGGCAAACACGGGGGACACGATGTGGTGGCAGACGAGAGGAGGGAGCTGAGAAGGATGGAGGACAAGCAACCTCACCTATGCCCAGGCACTGGCCCCGTGCAGTGCCCAGGGGGCTGCCCGCACATTTGGCCAGGGAAGAGCCTCATGCTGTGAGATGCAGCCTCAGAAGGGGCATTTATTTTTCCTTTCCATGTAATGCCCCTTTTTGCTTTCTGTGCAGCATGGGGAAAGCTGACTAGATGTGTCAACTTTATTCAATTAATATTTGAGTGTCACTTGAGTACCAAAACAGCAAGGACTTGAAAAGGCATTGTTTCCTCTGCATGGAAGAAGCCACAGGCTACAGTCCCATTGCAAGAAGAGGCGTTACTTGCTAAACAACCACCAGGGCAGTGTTCAGGGGACTAGAGAGTCTAAGACACTGGCAAGTAAGGCACAACAGGAAAGCAGCAGAGCAGAAAGAATGAGTAACTCCAAGGTAATGAACTGGAGAGACACCAACACCAGTGAAGGCAACATGGTCTGATTGGTCTGACCAGTCACCACAGCTCAGAGCAAACTCCCAAACCAATGGGTTATGTCAGCCACAGTGCTGTAAATGAGCACATTGTGCAGGTAAACAAGGAAGAAGAGTCAGATTTAGAAAAACAGATGTCGTCTACACCCTGAGAGCAACAAAAACAAAGCAGAGGAGTTGCTCATCAGTGGATGCTTGGCTGCACAACCAGCAAACTGCTGGCACGAGAGAATTAATTTTGAAGGTGTTTCAGCAATTAAACCTATCAAGCATCAACCTCCTGATAAACAGCACTTACAGCCCCTGAGAACATCATAGCTGACAGGAGTCAAGACCATCAGGAATGGGGTCAGAGGCAGGGAGAGATAACATGACAGGCAGAACACCGTTAGTCATGGCACTCACGTGCAGGATAAAACATGGTTCAAAATCTCCCTCCCCTCAGCTCCCAAGCCAGAAGGTTGATCACACCTGCCATCTCACAGGTTACTGCCCCAACGCCAGCTGTTCTGCAGTCAGGGCCTAGAAATGACCCTCACAGCATCAAGAGGTGACACACCCACTAGGCAATTTATCATGTTTGGATATTGACACAAAAAGGTATCATTTAAACAAATCAGCACTTCTAAATACTGTCTTTGCCAAGTTATTCTTGACCATCCCTAATCATCATCGTTAATCAGCAAAGCCACAGGTCTCAAAATAGCTAGCAGCCATTTTAAACTCTACCAGAATAATGAATGGGAAGATGAATTTTAAACAGCACCACAGAAATAAGTAGAAAAAAATGACAAGTTATCAACCTTGCAATTAAATTTATCATTAGAAATGTGAACGGGAACATTTTTCAGTGACTAATGCACTCAAATATAGAAACCATTACACTATTGCTTTTACCAATGCAACTGTACTTTAAGAAAATTAATGGTCATTGCCACTGCAGCTTCAAAGGGCATACCGCCATCTGAATCTTATCACACTTCACAAAAACTGTTCTATTTAAACATCCAGACCTCAAAATCCTGGAGAAGTTGAACACACCAGACCTATCTCTAGGTGACAAAAGTCATTGATGAAATGTGCTTAAGAGAAGAATGTTCATACATGCATCCACCACCCTCCTCTGCCACCAAGATGTTCCCAACCTCTGGAAACAAGAGCAGGCCATTTAAATTTAAGAAAAATTCAAATTAGCAGAGAAAAAGGATTATGATGATAAGGGGAGATGAGGGACTTAAGACAATGAAAACTGGAGAATTTGATTCCATTACACAAATAAAATGGATCATGAGAGGCAATACTAGTGCCACCTATCAGCACAAGAGAAGCAAAGCCAGAAGGGGAGCGAAGAGCTGCCCATTTCAAAAGCAAGAATTCATTGTCAGGCAGATCAAATACATTTTTGCAGAAAACATGAGGTTCTAACCATTGCTAGAGAATGCTCTTTAACTAACAGGGATAAAATAATCTAGTTAATTTTTGATTGTGTTATTAACAGAACTCAATCACTGCATTTCCCTGAGCATCTGAAGTTGGAATTAGCATCATAGAATTACAGGTTTTAAATCACAACAAAAATAAAGCCTGAAGTCTAAACCACAAAATTCAAGTGTAATTCATTTCTGGTATGCTATTACTACTTCTAAGTGTCTTGGTGAGAGGGGGTGGGGAGGTTGGAATGAAACAGTGCAAAGGGCTGTTTTTTCCCTCAAATGATGTGCATGATAGAACAGCAGAGCATTTCAAATGTTCCCAGCATGGCTTGAGTTTTTCACATGCTGTACAGACTTAGATTAAATGCACAATGTAGAACACTGACTAGATAGAGCTATTAGCCCTTCAGTATTCCATTTTTGCCTCAAACTTCAAAGTGAACCACACCCAAAAGCTCTGCGAAGTCATAATATGGGAGAGACAGAGCTGCCAGTGGGAAGCAGGTCATCCACAAGCAGGCTTTTAAATACTGCTGTTCAGGGAAAAGGCAAACAATACTGTACACTTTCAGCTATGTACCTGACTTTCTGGTCCCCATGGGGCATCACTAGACACAAACCCTTCCCTCTGCCTGTTGTTAAAGCATTTCCCTCTAACCACTCCTTTGAAGGAGCCAAGATGTCATCTCTAAATTGAAAATGAGACTGTAGCCCACAGCCTCCTTCCAGCATCCGAGCAGAGCAGGATTGCGTCTTACTCCTGCAACCCCATGGACATGAGGAGAGCAAAGAGCTTTCACATCCTTCACTTGCTGGTCCTCAGTGCTGCTCCTGATCCTAGGCCAGGGGCAGGGAGGCTGTGCCAGAGCAGGTGAATGTGAGGGGAAGAGCAGGGGTGATGCTGCAGGGCTCCCCAGGCCTATCACTATCCTCCAGACCACNCACCTAAAAAGAGGAGGAAAAACAGCACTTCTAAACCAGAAAAAATAAATTAGCATGAGCAGCAGGAAAGTAAGAGAAAATACAAAAGATGCAAAAAGGATCAAGAAAAAGTTGACCTTAAGTAGGAAAAAACCCCAAAGCCATCAACCTGAGAGGAGACAGAGTGTGTAAAGCAGAAAAAGCATTTTAAAATTTTCTAAAGTAATAGTTAATTAGAAGAGTTCTCCCCGTAAAAGAGTGTAAATACCATCTTATTTTGACTACTTACATGCAACGGGACATCACACTAAATCTGGCTTGTGTAATAGAGCTGCACTTTTATTAAAAAAAAAAATCCCTCATTATCATGATTATCTGGGTGGGACAGGAATATTAATTTAAACAAGTGTGTAAATACATTTGCTTTCTTTAGGGTGCAGTCATGCTGTGTGGTAAGCCTGGTCTTCTCCCTAGTTAACTGCTTCTCTGAAGTCCTGCATATGCACCAAAACACAAGGAAATCTCGTAGGCATACAAGTTATGGCACATCTTTCAAATCATTTGGCAACTGGGAAAAAACCCAATTTAATTAACATGGTCTTTTTCTGTTTTTCCTGGGTGTATCAGCCAGTAAAAGACAGTACTCTAGGCTGTCTCCTATTCTGATACAAAATACCCACTGTTTCAATCAAACCCCTTATTTCTACAGCTATTCAAACTGTGGTTTGGAGGGGAGGGTTGGAGAGGAGGGTGCTTGGGTGGGTTTTTTGTGGGTTTGGGGAGGATTTTAAGGGGTTATTTCCAGAGTATGAAGGGGATGGTACCCTATGCTTGCAAGGCCATGAAACATATATGCACTCAAGTGTTACATGATCACCCAGACCATGATTTCATGATTTGGTGCCAGAATTTGTTTCCAGTTTCCAGGCTTCCAGGAAAAAAAAAAAAAGAAAAAATAAAAAAAAAATTAAAAAAAAAAAAAAAAAAAAAAAATCACAATTTAGAAGAACAACTTAAAAAAAAAAAAAGTAGAGGCAGTGGGCAGTGGTTCTGGGTTGCACCTGTGATCAGCTCCTAATATATGTCATCTTGGCAAGAACTGCAAAAGAAAGAAAAAGTGCTGGTGAGGTACTGTTGGGGAAGTACAGAGCTTCCTCANAAAAAAATAAACCAACCAAAACCCACCAAGTACCTATAGTGCCTAGCAACAAAAACTTTTGACATTTTAAGAAGAGAGACTGATACATTTTTTTGGCTACAGAATTCTGAAAATCATTTGAATAGATCACATTTAACAGGCATTTTTCCTTAGTATAGCATTTATCAAGACATTTAGTCATCTTGAAAGCTTACAGTGTGTCTCCAGCTCTGCATTCATGACAAACCCTCTTTGTTGGCACCCTCATTCCCTCATGTAAGGGCATTTTCCATTAAAAACCCTGGTATTTTTTCAAAGTAGAAAATATTTTTCATATACACAGCATTATACTGTCCACTCAAGTTGGCTCAAATCAGTTTAATGCAGAATTTAGGGCTGCATTTGGCAGCAGCATCACTGCACAGCTACGCATTGTTTATATTCAGAGGTGGGGTAAAAGGAAAGAAACCTACAGCAGGAGCTCGTTGAACAAGTTGGGTGACTTGCTCTTCCTTGGAGGTGCGTTTCGGTTATTAGCTCTGGCTGTAGGTGCAGGTGGGGGCAGAAGGGGTGAGAGGACAGGAGGGAACCAGGCTGAACACAAACCCTGTGGTTTGACCACAGGCCTGGGAGCCAGGAACTCCCCATTACCACCTTGGCCTTGAACGCCAGGATGTTCGGTGCCCATTACCCACCCATCCCATCTGTAGATTGTGATCCCAGCTCCTACAGCTCTCTGTATTTCTCTGAAGGCCAACAGTTTCAACCTTGAACCAAATGCAGAAGGGGGAGTGGATAGAATCCCTAAACTGCTCCTTTCCTCCCTTTTTGGGCCCAAAACTAAAAATAGTAATTAAAACAATCATCATGCAGACGTAATTTGACTTCAAGTGACTTCAGGGCTTCTGTTCGGTAACTTATCCCACCTTTAACAGAGTGCACAGAGCACTGTGTTGGCCAAAGATCAGAAACTGCGTTAATTGCTTTGCCACTCCCCTCTGCGCGCACCCTTCATTGCTTTTCCACACTGGGTAAAATAATAAATTACTGTGATCCTTGACACAGGGATTCCCTGCCCCAGCTCTATGCATGATTACAGATACTAAATCTTTAATGATTCACTGCCAGCTTTCCTCTCAAAAAGCAGGTGTTCCTGCTGTGAGAATGCAGGAATGAAACCCTGTGCACAAACTTTGCCGTTACCTTGGTGCTGCCAGTATCAATAACTGTAGATCAGCCAGGAAGAGGAGGAGCATTCCCCTTCACCATTGCAACCATTACAGGAACCACATTTTGAAGCAGCTTTAGGTAAAGAATCATTCTGGTTTCGGACAAAAAGGTCCATCTGTCTGCCATACCCCAATTCCATCTGCAGTGACTGCAGCTGGTCATGGTTCTCTGTAAGACCAAGGTGTGTACTGAAGGATCTTCCCCAAAACTTGTCATTTGGGTCCTGGCACTGCCCACCACCAAGTATAATGGCCTGCAGAAGACATCTCTGCTCAGCCCACCTCACTGCCTGCAACCTCTCACAGCACTGATCTCCACAATTTCTTCACAACGGGAGTAACTGGACTAAGGAAAACACACAGGAGAAATTTATGTGGGTTGTTGGTTTTTTTAAACAGGACTTCTGAGTTGACAGCTTTTAAGGTGTTTCACACAAGAAAGGACCAACTGTCTTCAGTGACCTGAAATGCCTCCCCGGCTCCTATCTCTAACCATGCTACAGCATAACCTTCCCTATGACATTACAGACGTATATCACAGCAACAGTGGGTACCAAAGGAGCCTTCTGTTGATAAGAGAGTGAATGTCAGGTTGTAAACTGCAGGTGTGTTTCTGGGATGTCACTGCTACCAAATAAGGCCATCTGGAATGGAGAAGGGCAAAAGTACAGCATGTTGGCAGACAAGCCTTGTTAACAGAGCTCATCCACTCACAGGCATTCATACTGTAAGGAATGTATAGGTTTGGAAAGCCAGTATGGAAGAACTAGCCGGGGCTATTTCCTTGTTTAGACAAGCCTTAACTTTCCCACCAGTTAGCTGCATTCCAGTCAAAGTCAAGGGAAAAAAAAAATAAAATTCAAGTGATATGCTTTACACCCCAAACAGTTTATACAAAACAGACTCTGCAAGCAAAGTGTGCTAAATGCTCCAATGCCAAGCCACTCCACTACACAGAACTGGAATGACAGTAATCCACTTAAAGGTGAAACTCCCCTGAAGCCTAATGAGTAATAAAAGAAGTAAAGACCTCTTGTTTTTGAAACACAAAGTTTTGGTAGAGCTTGCTTTCCTCCTCCACCCCCTCCCCCCCTTTTTTTTTTTTTTTTACTTGTATACATAAGTTTTTTTTGTTTTGCTCACACGGGTTAACAACTTGATATAGGTGAAATTCAGCTTCTTCATACACAGGACTTGAAACAGAGCCTCAGATCCGCAATTCATATAGCCCCTGATTTTTGGACAATTACTTAGTACTTCATTCTTCCTAAGAGAGCATTTGGAAGTTTCCTCTAACTTTGCTTCATTCAAGAGCCAAGCATCTTTTGTTTCTTAACAGGAGTAGCACCCTAGTACTGTATCTAATTCTTGTTGCCCTGCATAGGCTTATCCCCTGCTGTTGAGAGCCTTTCTCAGCACCCTGGATCAACGAGCTGGCTTGGAGATGACCTGCCTTGGAGCCTACCTGAACCCCCACACCATTGCCAGGCTTCCTCATGCCCCTCCCCATCCTCCTGTCCTGCAGACAGCAGCTTGGTCGGTCACCCCAGCTGAAGCAGCTCAGCACCCTGCTTTTGGCAGCACTTGTTGCTAGTATAGTTAATAGCTCTTTCACATACCTCGCTGGAGGAGGGTGATTCAGCACAGACACATGGGCGCTGAGGTGTTCAGACAGGCGTTAGGAGATGTGGTATGAGGATTTTGTACCAAACAGAAGGGTAAATAGCATAGCTGCACAGCTCCACCACTGATACCGCAGAAAAAGTTACCACCACTGCAATTACTGCTTTCTTTGAAAACTGCCATGAATTTTAAACACCTCACATTTACAAATATATGACAAGCCAGAGGTGGGGGAGAAAAGTACTCTAGTGGCCACCTTATGAAGATTTAACACAAACACTGAGTGCTGCAAGGAATCTCAAATCTGCCCTTCCTTGGCAAAGGCAGGAGAAATCAGATTATGAATGTCACAAGTATGAGTTAAGGTGTGTACCTTTTCTACATGGTTGACATTCTTTTTCCAGTTAGGAAGGAATGTTTCTTGACAAACACAGACACAGTCATCAGTTACTTCAGAAATAAAAATAGCATACAAACGACAGAGTATACCACAGATTACAGCTGATTGAATTGATAAATGGAAATTTCTTGCAGTTCATTTGGCAACTATATTTATGTGTTTTGTTAAGTGACTGCAAGCTGAGGCAAAAAGGGTAATACTTTTTCAGAGCTTTGGTTTAGAGCAGGAGGAGGGACGAAAATTTTCCATGTTGGAAAGTTCTTGCTGCCAATCATATTACCTTATAGTCAGTTGACAAGATTTTTAAAAACTAATTATTTAGTTAGCATTTTGACATCTCGTCCCAGTAACACACTAAAAGCATTGCTTTGGAAGACTTGATCTCATTTAAAGCATCCCAAAATGCTGCTTTTGATTCAGAAATCAACAAGCAGGCCCAGTACTTACTGTCCCCCTGACAAGAGGCCAGGGCAAGTAGCTGAACCACCATTTCTTAGGGTCTGCATCCATACACTTTCTCCCCACTTATGTCTCCTAGACACATTTCACTTCGCCATCACCCACCTAAAACCTGTCAAGTTCAACCCCGTGTCTGGGTTTCGGTCTGTCTGAACGATGTCTTGAGCAGCTACTAAAAATGTCACAGAGTTTGCATCAACCTCCTCTTTTCCCCACACCCTACATTTCAAAGTGTTTAGGCAGCAACAGAAAACAATTAAAGGAAATTCAGAGCTAAGGCTGAAACGTACCATATGTTTTCAAGCAGAGGGGCACAAAACATCAGTAAACCACTGCCGAGATTACATACTCCCACTATCAGGCATTGAAAGACTACAGAACAATGTCATCTCTAACTATTAATAACCATACTTCCTTTCTAGCACACAACCCTTTCTTCTTAATTGTCTGCTAGGGGTATTTCCATACAGGTCACATTCCTCTTTCCCGTAAGACAGCAGAAAGAGTACCAAAAGTGATATATAGTTCCACTACATTCCTATCAGGTCTTGCATTACTCCTGACATTTGCTAATTTTCCCTTCTTTTGGTTTACAGTGTAGTCAGTGAGAAAACTGGATTGAAGTCGAGATTTCACCCCTACCCTACTGTGACTTGCTGAGTAACTGAAGCACTAAAGCCACTAAAACTCTCATTAACCACAACTACCAACTTTAGGTATAGAACTGAAACAATGGTAAAGAACTCTTTGTGAAGTGCTCCAAGATCTGATACATTAAAAACTTCTTATATAAGAAGAAGCAAGACTTTTCTTAAATCTAACTATTTAAAAAATCAGGTTTCTAAAATGCTTCATAAATTTACAAAACCAGGAAAAAAATCATAACTTGTTTTGTTTTGTTTTTTTAAACAGAATATTCATCCCAGTTACTGTGACCATCATGTTCCCAAACTTGAAGAAACATCTGCTTAGGAGTTTGAAGCAATGTAAAATTCAGAAGTTTCAGTTGCCAGTGGAAACACATTTACTAATTTCCAAGTGCATTTTTCTGAGCATTGACAGAATCTCACTAAAATGCATTATGTAAGAAATTTAACACTTTATTTGATGGCCACATTTGAAATACAGTGCTATGTCACTTCCCAGGTGAAAAGATTTTTTTTCTCATACTAGTGACATGGGATCATAGAATGGTTTGGGTTGGAAGAGACCTTAAAGATAATCTTAGTCCCGCCTGCAGCAAACAGTGACAGCTTCAACTAGAGTAGGTTGCTCAGAGCCCCATCCACCCTGACTCTGAATGTTCCCAGGGATGAGGCATCCACTATCCCTCTGGAAAAGCTGTTCCAACGCCTCACTACCCCCACAGTAACAGTTCTTTACATCTAATCTAAATCTATCCTCTTTTTATTTAAAATCATTACCCCTTGTCCTATCACAACAGTCCCTTCTAAAAAGCTTGTCCTTGCCTTTCTTACAACCTCCCTTTAAATACTGAAACCTAGAGCCTTCTCTTCCCAGGCTGAATAACCCCAACTCTCTCAGCCTGTCTTCATAGGAGAGGGGTCGCAGCCACTCATCATTTTTGCGGCCCTTCTCTGGACCTGCTCCAACAGGTCCATGTCCTTATAGCTGGATACAGCACTGCAGGGGGGGTCTCACCAGAGCAGAGCAGAGGGCCAGAATCCCCTCCCTGGCTCTGCTGGCCACTCTGCTCTGGATGCAGCCCAGGACACGTTTGGCTTTCTGGGCTGTGAGTGCCCATGGCTGGGTCATGTCCAGCCTCTCATCCACCAGTATTCTCCAATTCCTTCTTGGCAGGGCTGCTCTATATCTTATATTGATACTGGGGGGTTGCCTCAACCCAGGTGCTGCACCTTGCACTTGGCCTTGTTAAACCTCCTGAGATTCCCATAGGTCCCCTTCTTGAGCTCGTACAGATCCCCCTGGATGGCATCCCATGCTTTAGGTGTGTCAGCCACACCAGACAGCTTGGTGTCATCTGAAAATGTGCTGAGGGTGCCCTTGGTCCCTTTGTGTCATTCATGAAGACATTAAACAGAACTTGTCCAAGCAAGAATCTCTAAGGGACATCCCTTGTCACTAATCTCCCTCTGGACATTAACTATGACCACTACCCTCTCCACACAACCATCAAGCAATTCCCTATCCATCAAACAACCCACCCATCAAATCTCCCTCTCTCTCCAATTTAGAAGAAGGGTGTTGTGGGGGACTGTATCAAAGGCTTTGCAGAAGGCCCGATAAGTGACGTCTGCATTCCTTCCCTTGTCCATTGATGCAGTCACTCCATAACAGCAGGCCAACAGGTTGGTCAGGCAGGACTTGCCCTTGGCTGTCCCAAATCACCTCCCTGTCTGTTTTCCGTGTGCCTTAGCAGAGGTTTTAGTAGGAGCTGTTCCATGATCTAAACAGGCACAGACATGAGGCTGAGAGGTCGGTAGTTCCCAGGGTCCTCCTTTCTACCTTTTTCAAACAGTGTTTCCCTTTTCCCATAAACCTCTTGCTTCCCACAAGAAAAAGGAAAACAACAGTTTTGTTTAGTTTTTTTACTTGCAGCAGAAGAAGAATATTGAACAAGAACTACTACTATAAAGAGGAACCTGGCCTCATTCCTGCCATCCAAAGTGCTCCTGAGCCTGCATTAAACATATAAACTGTCTTATACAGGAGAGCATGTTGGATGCAGGGCATGAGTTTGGGCAGATCATACCCACTTTGACTTTCTTCCTCTTCAGTTTCAGATATATTGAAGTTCAGTCATAAGAAACAGCAACTGCTATTGCAAAACAAAAGTTTCCACTCGTGTCAGGATTATGCCAACTAGTAAGTCTCTTAAAACACTTGTCTTTCTGAGTTTCCCAACAACTTGCTGAGCATACTCATCCAGAAAACAGGTAATGATGCCTCTTTGGTTTTGTTTACACATTTAAATTAACAACTTTCCAGAAAAATACAGATATCACCTTGTGCCTTGCCTTACGAAAAGCAATACCAGACGAGTCAGCTTCCTGGTGAACGATAGACAACAGGACTTCGGCAGCTTCACTCTTGGCAGGGCTGCATATGCACTCACCCTGTACATCTGAATGCACAGGCCACTGACAAATCAAAATCCCATGACCCAGATCAGCCACAAGAGAGGGCCATGGAAGCAGGACTGAAGGCAGAGCCCACAGCCACCACATTAGCTGTGATGTTCTGTTACTCTTCAAAAAGGTGACTTAAACCTTCAGAAGAAATAGCAATGCTCCACATCACTCAGTATTATTCCCTCATCACTGAAAAAAAACCCCAAAAAGGTCAGAAAAGCAAACAGAGCACATCAAATGCTTATCATCTCATTAGTCAAATCTTGACCAAAATTTATGAGGCTGTTTTTTACAAGCATTTTTGGACTTAATTGCTGCACAACCAGCAAGTTTAGGTCTATATTTTCTGGTGTTTGATAGTGAAGCAAAGCAAAAAACAGCAGCTTTTATATAACTTACTCCATGTATTTGTGTGCTTGCCCTTCCTCATTTTTCATGAGGAATAGGAAAGAGGAGAAGTTTCCTTATAATCAATTTCTCATAGCAGACAAGATACCATTATTACTCTTGACTCATATACTAGGCAAATCCACAGAGCAAGAGTTTAAGATGAAAAAATAATTATTAGAAAATATATATAATGCAAGAAGACAGAAAGGATGTACCAATATAAAGTATAAAGGCTATAGTAAAGACTAGCTGATGAACATCAAGAGAAAGTAATTAGCATGAAGGAATGAACTTTGAAAGTAGAGGTGCTTTGAAAAAAAGAATTAATTTTAAATCAAATTAAAGCCTCTCATATATCATCAGATATCTTAAATTTAAGTTGAAAACATGAGTAATTTGATTCTAAGTAATCTAGAGAAGGAAGTTTGTAGCTAAATCCTAAATAAAACATACAACTGAATTAATCTGTACAAGTGTGGACTCTACCTGAAAAATTGTTTTGAAAGTGTCTATAATACAGTAAAAATGTCATCTGCATGCCATTCCCCTGAAACACAAGGGAACAAAAAAAACCAAACCAAAAAAAAAACCACCACCAGAAAAACCCATCACCCTGTCAAGAAAAGTTTCCCACAGAAAAGGAAATTTTGGCCAGCTCTCCTTGATGACAAAAGATAAGGAAATACCAGGGCGGTTCCACGGTTTGCAAAGTGTTAGGCATAAAGGCACAGAAAAACATTTTTATTTTTCCTGTTCTCCACCCCTTTTTTTTTAATCTCCCCTTTTATTTTAGTTTAGCTTTCTATCATATTTTTCTCTTGTTACCTTTATTATTCCCTACTTTCCTGGTTTAGAAGGTGCATGCCAGTGATCTAAGTAACACTCTTTCAGGTGGTTGTCTTGGTGCAAACAGTATTAATACCTCCTGATACCTTCAATAAACACATTTTAGAATGGTGTTATATTACATTGCATTAAAGAGAAGCAATGCTGTTGGAGTAGCAGTTGTCAGAAGGATATGTTTCCTGTTGAATCAGGAAAAATAACTGTTTGAAAAAATCTGCATGGAAAAGCATCAAGATGCTCTCCACCCTAAAGGAACCCTAATTCCCCGCTAGAAAAAAAATCCCACTCTACAGTATTTCAGATAAACATGTTCAAACCTGACACTGCCTAGAGATGTGCAGCTTTTTTTTGTGCGTGTGAATGGGAAACAGAAATTCGTTTAAAAAATCCTTTTCCAAAGCTGAAAAACTGTATGAAGATGACATTTTGTGCTCATGTTCATCCTGCACTGACACTGAGACTGTTAGCAACATCTTGACTTGTTTGAAATCACAGACCAACTTGAAACAAAACTGCTAATGTCATTTCATTTACAGCTCTGAGAAACCCAACAGCTTTCTATTGTGCCCTGTTGTACGATCACAGCCCTCATGTCTCTAATGTCAGAAAAGGCGGCTTCCCAGCCATAGTGCAAAGTATTGCACTTCCACCTTACTCACAGGAGCTGCAAGCAAAAAGAGATGGTCTTAGAAGACCAAATTGGTATCTTGCAAGGCAAAAGTTGGTATAATCAAGATTTCCACTTGCTACCCCTCTCCAAAGGAGACACTGGCTCTTACCTCAGAATTTGCTTCACCACCTGGTCTCAGCTGGAAATGTACTTTAACTAAAATTCTGCCTTGCTGAACAGTGTATGTACACTTACTCCTCCTGAGCAACAAGCAATGTATTATTCTGACAGATATGTTCAGCTTGCATAAACTGTACATAACTCATTCATCTTCCCACTGTCTCATGGGCTCTTGCGATTTTCATTCCAGTTTATGACTCTCTGTTCAGCCAACTGAGTTGAAAACAGGAAGTTTTTGGGGAGCAACAGTGCTGCAGCCAGAAATGCACCTCTGAAACTGCTCAGTTGTTGGAAAATATGTTGTCAAACCACAAAGTCCTCCCCCTCACGAGATTATAGTCAAACCATCCTCACATGCTAGGATTTGAGCTGAAAACCATTTATTTTTTGAGAAAAAAGTTTTCCTTTGGATTTGCTTTTGTTAAATATTCATTTTCTTTTCACCACACCTACTGCCCAAGAATTCAAAATCAGTTTGCAGGATCTGAGCCCAGCAAGATTTATCAATTTGAGTAATTTTCTTTAAACACCATCTCTGTTTCACACAAGTATGGACTGGGAAAAGGGAATTTTAAGTAAGAAAGTGCAGTCTGTACTTTTTCTACTGTTCATAATGAAATCTCAGCTTCCGCAATCCTCTGACCTTTCTGTTACCCTTCCCATATCCTCCATAAATGCCTGAGGGCTTCAGGAACTGCTACTCTCTACTGGTTTGCTTGCCTCTCTGCTGTACAGGGAAAAAATATGTGCATGGCTTTTTATAAAAACTGTCTATTTTAGAGAGTTTGAAATATAATCAGAAATTAAATTTTAGTTTTCCAGAAACTATTTTAGTGCAAAGGTCCTAAATGGCATTTTAAAAGAAAAAATGGTCAAAATTAAAGCAAAAAACCCCAACAGTTAACCTGCCAGTTAACTCCTTTCAGAAAATCTATGGGAACATCACTGTCTCCAAAATCTGCCTTGTGCTGTTAAAAATCAACCTGCTGCACGTGGCAACTTTCTGCAGCTACTGCTGGAGCTAGAACCTAGCAGCCTGCAGCTGGCACACCTCACTGTCCAGGAAACGACTGTAAGAGCTGCATGGACATTTCTTCAGCCACCTGTCCTGAGCACAGCTTCCCTGCAACCACTCTGGTACTTGCCTTACCCACAGCAGTGCCACTTTCCAAACTGGAACAAAAATGAACAGGCAAATGCAGCTAAGACAATGGCTACATCTCACCCACATGCCTCAGGAGAGAACTGGAGCAGTGAGGCTGGAGCAGAAAGTTGCTGGATGGATACCAAGTTATGGCTAGATCCAACTCTTCTTCCCAAAGAGTTCTTACAAACTCTCCCACACAAGCTGCAGCCCAGATTTACCATGCCATACCAAACTAGGGAGAAGTTTAATCAATTTTTTTTGAACTTTCCTGGTACCAATTAAGCAGTTTTCTTTAACTGAACACCGAGTTTCATTTCAGTATT
Organism: Platysteira castanea; assembly: GCA_013397175.1. Taxonomy (NCBI): domain Eukaryota; kingdom Metazoa; phylum Chordata; class Aves; order Passeriformes; genus Platysteira; species Platysteira castanea. Next base: position 548,638 of record VYXC01003154.1, on the reverse strand, counting down.
TAATCCTCAAAACACATGTATTTATTTTTTCCATTCCATCATGATTAGACCTGAACCACTGCAATCCACACCAAAAAATCACTAGGCTCATTTCATTTATTTTTTGAGAAAAAAGTTTTCCTTTAACCTGAGTTGTGTAAAATGTTCCTGCCAATATGAAGTCCCTATTAGATCTTATGATAAGTAAGGTGTCATAAAAGTAAACAAGACATGACAAATCAATAATGCATGGACTTCATTAAAAGCAACACCTCACCCTAACTCAATACAAAAAAATCTAGCACACAATATTCCATATAGAACAGAATGTTTCATTATTCCTATAGGCCTTCACTTACTATTTTACTCAAACAACTTGTTTTCAAAATAACCATGAACTCAAAGAAGCAAGATAACAAAACCCTTCTGGAGATTCAGCCAAAGACATCTATTCAACACTGTGTTTCTGTACTGCTGAAAAAGCCTGTCAAATAGTTGAAGTGAGCACAATGCTTAAACAACATACTTATATGGAAATAAAATATATTAACTCCCTAAGGAAGAAAACCAAAACTCAAGAAATTCCTGGAGGGTAAGAAAAACAAAGGGGAGGGAAAGGGGGGGAAGAGAAATAAGATGTCTTTCAAAGCGTTTGTTTCCTTCTGATAATCAGACTGCCACAAAACTCTCAAAACCATGGGGGGTTTGTTTCCTTTGAATCAGAGAAGTCAGGAGAGAAATGGATGCTAATTGCACAATAAATGCTTAAAATGCTTTGTAAATGGATTTCAGGATATGAGTCTAGAAGAGTATGAAGAAGCTGTAGAAAGAACATGATCTCTTTATATTTTAGAAAAAAACCCTGCCATCTCTTGATATTAAAATTTCCTTCTGGATGAAAAAAAAAGAAAAAGGAGAGAGAGAAAGAGAGGAAAATGAGAAACAAATTCCCCTTTTCCAAAAATGATTTCTAGATCTCAAAAAGGCTTGCTGGGGAGCAGTTAGTGTGAGACTCAAAGGCATTGAAGACAGCAGAAGTGAGAGCCACAGAAGTATATATGTTTATGAAGCCACAGAATATACTAGAAACAAATTTGTGAGAGAAACAACCTACAAGCAATGAAAATATTTCCAGAACATGTCAAGCAAGCCTACCACCTAATTCCCTAGTAAGCTTTTTCCATCTCTAAATCCTATCTTTCAACCAGAGTATCCTGAGCCTGTCAGGTATCTATGTCTGCTTTCTTATAAACGCAAATCCCCAAAATTTTTAATTTGAGTTTTACATGCTGGGATGAAACATGGGCTCTTCAAAGCTGGCATAACTGAGAAGATTCCTGTCAAGTCTGGGAAAACCAGTCTTCCACTGTTGTCACCATAAGCACCATCTTCTGAAACTATCCCAATATGGCCTTCATAATTGTCGTCTTATGAAACTGAAGTGTTTATGTAAAACCCTTTCCACAGGTTAACACAAATATCTCTGTCAATTACTGTCTTGAAGTCATATTTTAATAACAATAACACTAGGTGATACCAATTTACAAGAATCTTTCAGCTTTCCGCCTCTTTCCTTTATTTTTGAAGACTTGTAGGAACTAGAAACAACTTGAAGAAACAATAATGTACTACAAGTAGGATATAAACCACACACCAAACGAATACTCTGCATTTTTACATCTAGAAATAAAACATGTATATAAAAACAAGAGTGCTTGCAGTTATGATTCAAGACAACACTTAAATTGCCACAAAAATGAAATCCAGCTGATGGTTTTCTGGTTTGAATCTAATGGCTACTTCAGAGGCCACATGAGCAATCAAACTGCTGATCAAATAACTGTGCTGTCCTCCCCAAAATTATTTTGGTTTCATTTTAATTCTTTTTTTGTATGCCTCAGAGGAAAAGAATGTGCAGCAGTCTTATTCGCAAGCTTAAATACCTGAGCTTGTCTGGGACAAAGGCAAGTAATACTTTCTGCATTTGTTTGATGTGGAAATGCACATTCTCAGCTTGTGCAACGACTTATGGCAATTTCACCTAATCTTATAACCTCCAGCCAACTACACTTATATTCTAATGAGCTACATGGTTGACCAGCAAAAGCCAATGTTTTGTTCACTCATCCCATTAAAACATACAAATAAAGTATCTAGAGAAGTTTTGCATTCTACTCCTACTAAGAAACCAGGTAATTTTCCCTAATGTTGAGCTTACATGTTTATCACAAGGTGGGATCTTCCATTTGTCACAGGAATCGTGCATATGTCCCTGTTCACCTTGGATCTTTTAATATGAGACCAATAGTTTTTGTGACAGGACTAAATAGCCTCAACACCCTAAGTGACATGAATAGCCAACAAGGTTGTCCGAGTGAAAGAAATCATGAAGAAGGAATTCTTTAAATTCATTTACCCACAAAAGGGTTTCTGATGCTAAATGGCTACAAAACTTATCCTAGTCTTTGGGCAGCAAATTTTCCAAACAGCATACAGAAAATCTTTTACATGAGCTGTGAAAATTATTACATACATCTCCCACCTCTACCCCCAGCAATGTGATTTACAGCCAAAACATTGACAAATCCCTCAGCTGAAGCCTGAAGAGAGATCTTTGCATCACTGGAGTTATTTTAATGCAACAGAAGCTTTGCTGTGGGTGGAGTGAAACAGGTTCTAAAAATACCTTAACTATACAGAACATTCCTACTCTGCCCATTCCCTAAGAAAGGGATATCGGAAGTGGCTTCTGAATGTAAGATAGGATGGTGACCTTTAAATAGAGGCAAGTAATACTACAGAGGTTTGTGCACGGGAGCCAGTGCATGATACATCTGGGGATGACGCAGCTTCATGCAGTGACGGGATGACTAAAATTACAGATCCAAATGACAGATCAAGTATCCTGTGTGGTCTACGGCAACATAGAAATGGTACAATTTTGAACAAAAAATAAAAATGGAGCTAAATTTTTGAAAACTTCTTAAGAACAAAGATCACTTAGTTCATACCCCAGATATTAGATTCAATGCAATTACTTACCAAGCCAGCTATTGGAGTTGGCAGACGATTGATCTTCTTAACGATGCCAGGTTTGATCTTGTTAATCAAACTAAAAAAATAAAGTCATATGATTTTTCTGTTACATAATTTACTGTACCTAAGCATGAGCATCAATGCTTATTAAGAAATACTTTGCATATGGTCCTAACTTAACATGATTTGAACAAATTTGAGCTAAACCTATTAACACTGCCAAGAAGTGACAAGCAAGAACAGATTGTAGAAGCAAAAATGAGACAAGTCACACACAAAGATTTCTGGGAACAGCAAAGTGAGAAAGAAAAGAAAATGCCTGAGGAGGCGTGGGCAGAAAAGGATCTGTGTTTCTACTATGTGGGTGATGATGTTAATTGGACTCAAATTTCCTATTTGAAGATTTTCTTCACATAAAGGTTCTGAGCAGATGTCAAAAATGTACCAGAATATTGATTTTCAGATTTCAGTGTGAAAGCACTAGTATTCCTGTAAGGATGAGAAATAAACTCAGTTTTCATAATGCTACCAAGCCCAGTATCCTGTGTGCAGCAATCATTTTCAGCACATACATTTTACATGCACAAGTCATTTTCCATCTCAGTCAGAAGAGACTGTATCTGATATCACTTTTCACATAAAATTCATAATTAAGCTGAGAAGACAGGACAGAATAACACATCACTATTGAATACACAAGCCCAAATGCACACCTTATCCCTCAGTGAGGATGAGGCACAGGATTCCCTGAAAGCTTATACTCAGGTTTTCAGCCATGGAGGTAAGGAAATATTGTGGTTCACTAAATTACACACGAGACCACAAGATCAGTGGAGAACAGGGACCTCAGGACACCCTGCAGACTTCGTCTGCCTATATAGCTTTGAGGATTTTTGGACTTGCTCTCTCTTCTTGCTGCTTGTCTGACCCTTCACCCCACACAAAGCATCAGCCCAGCTTTGTGATCTACCCACACCAGTGCAGAGACAAAACCTGGAGTTTAAAACTGTGTGGGGAAAAAGCATCTTTTGCTCAAGCAGAAAATATATTTGGGAAATAAACACAAAGAACAGTTTACCCCTATACACTGGAAGGAAGGATACATTTCTAAGTCCTGGCAGAAAAAAAAAGAAGAGCTGCAGGTCCTGAGATTTTTCAATCACACTAAGTTATTTAGCAAACAAGACACATTGGATTACTTTTCTCACCCAAAAAAGTGACCTGTTGAGGTGGAGTAAAAAGAAGTTTGCGTTCCTCCCCTTTTTTCATTTTTAAATCTTCCAAATGTGTAATTTTTATTTGCTTTATTTTACTGAAGAACATGAAGTAGCATGTGACCAGAAGAACTTCAGTGAATTTCTTTCTCTAGTGTATGCATACGAGAATTGGCAAAATGTAAAAAGCTTTATTTTGTCAACTACTGATCACTCAGCCGTGTGCACTCGGTCACTGAGTAGGACAAACAAACTGACTGGATGCTATAGGAATATGTGGTGCAAGTAGAGGTCTTATCTGCTCTAGTTTAAGTCAGATATACAATCTCCAGAGATAATATATCCACGTAAATTAGCCATGCCGCAGGTGAACCAAGGAAACAGACAATGTAATTTCTAGTTTGTCTCAGTCATCTGAGATGTTGCACTGTATTGTCTTTGGTGAAAATTGGACATCTGAAAATTTTTGCCATCTGCTCTTTCCTGTTTACACAGAATTTCTATGAAAAAAATCACTCCTCCTTGGACTTCAAGTATGCCAAATTTAAAATTACGACACAGGAGAACAGTTATTTTAGTACACCATAAAGAGGCATGTTTTGCTTTCAAGAAAGTTGCATGCCTCCTAAGGCAAGCTCCTCAGCTGAAGAAATTATAGGATGTTTTTCTTGCATTATTATTAATTGCAGATAAATTTAAGATTTGCATTTGGCAGATGGAGCCCCATGTTCTCTTACCAAATAAGAGTCAACAATGAAGGTATCAGAGGATTAGAATGTATCAGTTAATGGTCAGCTCTTAAACACTCCATGTAAGAGTTATATCTGAATACAATATACACATTCCACTAAATATATACCTGAAGAAATACTTTCTTATTAAAAGTATAAATTATTTTTATTACCACATTCACGCTCATTAACATTTAATTACATAAGTTATGAAAATACAGCATCCAGCTCTACAATCTTATTGAAAATTAATTAATGTCCCCTATCACAGATAAGTTCAGAAGAAACTAGCAAGATAAGATTGGAAGGGCAAAGGGTCCAAAGAAAAATAAAGGCAAGAACAGAAAATATGGTATTATTCACAGAAGGAAAGAATTATATATAGGAAAAGAAGCTCAGAGAACTGACCTTTCATAAATATTTTCTGAAAGTTAGCTTGGCTGAACTGATTTTAGAGTGAGTCTGAGATTTGTAGTAATTTTTTTTTTTTTTTTTAGCATCCCAGATAGTTCTCTAATGAGATTTCTCTTGCACTGGTGTTCTAATGACATTTAGGACTCCTGTTCCTTAAAATACTAAGGGATTAGCACCACTTCCAGTCTTGGAAACCTGTTCCAGTAAGTACAAAGCCAATTACAGATATGTGGATGAGACCTGATGAGTGGACATTTTACACCTCTGACTCAGTCTAGCAACGAAACCAGGCAAGTCCCATCACTGCCAAGCCTACAATATATAAGCACAAGGAAGTTTCTTACAGAAAGTGCTCCAAAACAAGCTGAGTGCAAAGTTCTGTGGCAGGAATAGGTTTCAGGATTTCTAGAACCACCACTCAAGGGCTGGGGATAGAGGACAGAAATCCAAACCCACACAGCAACAGTGGGTATGGGGGTAACAGAGTGCTTTGATCCCAGTCACGGCCACACCACCTTGCACAAGCTAAAGAGAAAGCCCAGGGATGTCCTGAGCATTATAACCAAACCCAGCATAATCAACCAATAACAGCAAAATTCTCTCAGGATCACACAAAGAAGTGTGTGGGACAACACACAGAACACATGGATCCGGAAAGAGAATGTCTGAAAGCTGCTTTTACTTCCCATGAGAAACAACAAGTATTAAAAAAATTTTTTAAATTATTTACTAGAAAATACTTTTGGTACTGAAAAAAAAATTCAGAGGCCAGAAAGGAAAGAGGCCAGCTGATGTTAACCTGAAGGGTTTTTACATAGATAAGTCAATACTCACTCGCACAACAGGACTCCATTTTCTAGAGCTGCTCGAAAGTCTTCAGTTCCAAAGCTTTGTCCAGTAACTGCCTGTAAGAGTAAGAATTGAGAGTTAATTGGACACACACACAGAATCAGGACTAGCAAGAGAATCTTAGTAGTAGTTAAAAAAAAGAAAAAACAACACCAAACCAACAAACCCTGATTTAACACTTAGTTCATGCTATTATTTTCTTACATTAATTTCAAAAGAAGCAAGTATTCAAAAGCCAGTTCTTTATGCCTCAAAAGAAGTCAGATCAAACATCTTAAAATAGTTTCCTCTAGTGTAAGTCAATCTCCAGCTAAATTCTGTGGGAATACTTATTTTCTAAAGCAATACGAGTCACATTGAAAAGCACAAAATAAATTTCAAACAGAAATGCAAAAGAGAGAAAGTCTTTTATCTCCTACTTCATGTTACAGCGTGTATACCCATGATATTTAGCACAAAGTATTTTAATAGCGGGTTTTCTTCGTGCCACTTGCACCTAAGGCAGTGTGACTAAAGAACCACTCCAAGTCTGCATTACCACGTGCACATCAATTCCCATTACTTGGCAAGTGGCAGGACTATACCAATGGGACTCCTTTGTATATTCAGAGTGAAAAAGCAGTGAACAAGAACAATGTCTTATAAAGGACTTAAGATACTCAAAACCAAAAGAATTGCCCACAAGTTTTCAGCAAAGTAGTTTTCAAAAAAGACTCCAAAACCCCAAAAAACAAAGCATTTGCTCAAGCCTATACTCACTTGGAGCCAGTACTAGATCCCTCCTCTGCCTACACTCCCTGAAGGGACCAAATTCGGCAGATTTCTTCTCAACACCCAGATCAATAACCCACATGCAAGTTAAAAAAGGACATATTATTCTGCCATCAGTCCAAAAGAGAGGTTTTATGCCAGTTGGGAACAGGAATCGAATAGTAGGAATGGTATTTATTTGAGCTTAGAGGTCACCATGTTCAGCCACCAGCTAATTATGAACTGCCCTTTGGGGATCCTGACCGTCCTCAATCCTGCGCACGACTTCGGGCACACAATTAAAATGCTGTGGAACCTGCATGCAGTCAGAGCAAAGCTACTGGTTACCACAGTAATTAAGGAAATTAGTACTGAGAAAAATGAGTTGTGCTTGGTGAAAAGAGCAAAGGAGAGGATGGAGCTCTTTTAGGATCTGTTACTATCACCCCATCATTTTTTTCTAAATTCCAAGAGGGATGTACACTAACACCAGAAATCCTACAATATAAGTAATTAGCTTTAACATAGGTTTTCTTTTCATTTAAATGCTCTAAGTTCAATCTTCCTATTGAAAATAAAATTAGATATTACAAAAATCTTCTTTTGTGTTTAAGGTTTTTTTCTAAAATGTAACAAATAGTGACAGGAAATGAATGATGGCACACCAACTTAAGATAAGAAAAAAATTCAAAATTCAGGGAAAGAAAGGATGATAGTGATCCCCCTAGGAGAACTGCACATTATACAACAGTCATATAACAGTCTGCTCCTACAGAAAAGTAGAAGTTGTATCTTAGCAATGTAATTGTCAATAATCACTTAAAAACACAGAATCTGAAAATTACCCTTACCTCAAATATGGTATGGGATTTTGCTTCCAGACTTGTATATCTAGTGATAATAATTTTGAGGAAACTAGCCAATATAACATAAAAGCACTGAAAGCTTAAAAATAAATATTTGTGTTCCCTGGGTTATAGGGATTATGAGAAATAGGAATACCTAGTTAAAAATTATGCCCTTCATTCTGCAAGTTAGAAATGTGACATTTGCATGTCATACATTAGAACTGTACTAAGGGCTGTAGGGCTGCGGTCTAGCTTTAGGGCTATGTTTCAAACTCCAATCAGTTCTTAAGAATCCCAGAGTTGTTCTTATTTTGGAGTTGCCACCAACATCTACATGACTACACAGTCGATATGTTTGGGTTTATACAGAGTTTACTGGCAAGTCATGCATGCAACAGATTATGACGTTTCCTTCAACAAGAGTTGGGCCCATCCCAAACCTGCAATGTCTTCTATATCCACAAACAACCTTCACAGTGAAATTCCTCTCTTTTTTCTTAAAAAAAAAAAAAAGGACCTGGAATTTCAGTATGTAGCTAAGGCCCACACTCCTCAAAAATTATTCCCAGGAAGACAAGGAGCATGTGCCACTGAAGAACTGAAGACAAATTAAAGTTCAAAGTCTCCCGTCCAGAACACAAGAGTGTAATGCTGCAGTGCATAATCCTGTTTCCTTGAACAGTAAGAGTCCAATTTGAGTACAAGGCTGTAAATGCCTCTATTAGACTTGCAGACCTCTTAAAATTACATTAGAAGATATTACACTGGAAGCATTTTGACTAAGTTATTTGTGCAGCTGCTGCAGCAATCAACACTGATTTGCTATACAGGATGGAGCTGTCAGACCGATCTTGTGACCCACTGATTTTGACAACTATGTGGTTTGTTGATATTAAAATAAAAGCATTGGTTCTGCCAAGTTAGGTTTCATTAATATTGACTTTCGAAGGATAACTAATAATTAAGTAATTAGAAGGTATTCTCAAAGAACAATTTAACACTGGTACTTGAAACCAAAACGTTTTCCAAGTTGCACAACAATTTGAATTTGTTGATATCACAAAAGTAAGGGCTCTATTTTAAAATCTGCTTTTGTACAGAGACTGGGGACTTTTCTCATCATGGACTTTCATCTGGCTTATACCCAGCACAGAGCTTCAAGCTCAGCTGTAACTATGACAGCCTACCCAGGAACTAGATGTCATTAAAAAAAAAAAAGCAAAGATAGACTGGCTCAGAGTTCCCTGGCTTTTAAGAACCTAAGTAAGACAAAGTGAATCCCACCCTAAGATATTACATCTTCAAACTATGTCTACAATTTCTGAGTCACTGTTTATTCATTAAAACTGCTTATACTGGGTGTGGTACTCTTATGTAATAGGCATAATTGATTTTGGACAATTTTTCAACCACTTAGCCATGCGAGCCACTAAATAATAAAGAATATATCTTGCAAGAGTGATTTCTATCCATCTTTGAACAACATATCTTTCCAAATTACATCTCTTTTCTCTCCTCCATTCAGCTGAATATATTCTACTTCTATCACTGCTTTTTTGATAGAACGAGAGCAATGACATAATTAAAGGCTAAATCATAAAATCAAATTTAATTGCTGCTATAAAACAGTTTGGTTTTGTTTTTGAAAGACAGCATCTCCTAATACTTTGGTAATTTGCGATTGCCAGGCCCAACCAGTTTTCTTCAAACACTATGCAAATCAAGTCTTCATTTAAATACAGACATTTTAAAAATGCTTACACACAGAGGGCTAACTTATTTTCAGGTTTGCTGTGATTCCTGTAGGAGGAGACAAATTAAGAAGAAATAAACAAAAATCAATCATTCTGAGCATGGCATGACATCAAAATAATCATGGACTGAGCAAAAAGCACATAGCACAGAATATGCTGATTACACTCCTCAGTACCAAAATGACCACTGGGTACATTTCTTTGGCTTGCTGTACTGGAGGCCGATCATAAGGTAGGGCTTATTTGCCTTAAAATCTATCCAAAGTTGAAAGATTTTTTCAGTGTTAATTTAAAAAAATACTGAGGGAGTTCAGGTCAAGTTGTTTCCATGGTTTACACAGGTTTGAATGGCTTTAGGAAAAAGGCAGTGCTACCCCAGGCCAGTCGATGTTTACCACCACATAAAGTGAAGGGCCTGGTAGGTTTCTCAATTTCTTTGCTGCGATGGAAACAGCCAAGATAGACTCTCCCCATCCAATGCAAGAATCATACCACATACCCAGGCATGCTGGCTGACCAGTTCTCCATCACAGAGGCATCAGCTGCCCAGAGACAAGGAGGCAGCACTGCATCACGCCCAGCCTGTAATCTCAGTGATGCCTTGGCACCTCTCCACCTCATTCAGAGCTCCTCTGCCACCCTGCCTTTAGACTACACCCTCTCAAACCATGCAAGGTCGCTGTGCATCAATTTGAGAGAAATGCTGCTTGTATCAGCTTGAAGCACACAGCTCCCTGGTACAGGGACGTAGGTTAGGGATGGAAGGAAGATTCAAAATACTGAATCACACATTGTAGCAACTGCCTGAAGGCAGGCTTATGCCAGAATCTCATGTGGCAAACAATCAATCAGATGGCAATTAATCAGCTCAACACTGATTTATCAATTGCAGATCCCCAGCACAGCTGCAGCAAGAAAAGACAAATTTCGTAGGCTGAAGAAAGGATTGCCTGTCTTTTGCAGGGAACTGGGACAGTGAGGCAAAGGTGATGCAATGGTGCCATCCCCAGTACAGAACTTTGGCAACGCCTGCCAGTTTCTGTCACAATGCCTGCATGAGCGGGTCACCTCACGTACGCACGAATGTCTGAATTCCTGCCTTTCCAATGGCCTTCCTTCTCCCTACCCATTACCAAAAATCCGGATCAGACTACATGGCCAATGGCTCAATGTTTAAATAATCCCAGCACCGTTTTCCTGCATTTACAGTACTCCTTTGGCTATAACTACCTTCATCCATTGTATCGCTCCAGAATGCTACTGCTACTGCAAGATGCACAGGGAGGTACACAGGCTACACCCCAGCCAACAAGCAAGCATGCAGGCAACTCCCAGTGTGCTGGCATCTGTACAGTGTAGCCAGACCTGGAAGTAGAGTCACAACACCTTTTCAAATAGTATTTTTAATCCACTGCATTTTATATACAAAACATGCTATACCTCAGCTTGACAGATTTTTTATGTCCATCACGAAAGAAGAACATCAAAAAAAAGTTAAAAACAGCCAGTAGGGATTTTTCTCTCTCCTGGGCTCAGATGCACTACCCAAAGTCCTACCTCCCCTTTTCAGGGCTATTTGCAGTTCTGTTTAAACACCATGCATTACATGAGCTTGTCTTTGAATGGCATGTGCAGTAGCTACCAGAAAATGCTGTCATTATGCTTTGAAGTAAATAGCTTAGGCTCTTTATCATTTGCAGACTCCCCATCCAGTCTTCTCCGCCCAAATTTTTAAACCTCCTCCCTTAAAAAAACCCCAAAAAACAAAAAACCCCATAACATTGCTGCAGCTTTCTCCTGTAGTAATTTGCTTTATCCAAATTCCCCACAAAGGGCAGGTGGTAGGAGCCATATTTAGTGGGTTTCTGTACACAGTCGTGAACACAAATTCAAAATCAGCCATTTGGGTAGAAAATTTTTGACATTGCAGCAAACAGCCCAACCATAGTGATGACTAGGTTTCTCAAGGTCAAGCAGTAGAAAAGAGCAGCTCATTTTTGAAGCCAGCAGGATCTGCCTCCCTGAATTTTGAGCCCCAGGAAAATGTACAGAAAGAGCGGGCATTCATAGCTTCCATCCATGGGAAAATACTACTGGCATTTCATTTCTGGTAGCAGCAGGGATGCCAGGTCATTGTGGGAGAAATGCTGCTATCTTCCCTTCAGATCAACAATTTAATTCACCATCCAACAACTCCTGAGGGGTCAGTCAACAAGTACTCAAGAAGCTGGTACCCACAGAGGCTTTCCCAGCCAGCTCTCCAGTAACGAAATTGTGACACTGCCCAACCTAACAACTGAGCAAGATTGGGATTTCTACAAAAAAAGCTCTTAATTTCAAATCCCCACACCTCATGGCTAAAATCCATGACAGGCATAATTCCACTGAGGAAAAGAACTGGGCTGGCTGGATTAAGAGAAATATCTACAAATAAATGTGTTGTATAATCTAACTGCACAGCAAAAGTAAGAAGGTGAAGAATATTTTGCCATCAATCACTTCTGCTGGACCATGTGAATGTTCCTCTATCTCCACAACAGTAACGTTTTTCAACTGGAATAATCCACTGTCTATTGCTCACTGCAAGGCTGTACTCCCCTGTTTAACCCCATACCCCAAATCCCTAGGCACCATTACATTTCAGAGAATGTACAAATGTTTCAGTCTTCAGCCCAAACTGCCTTTGATAGCAAACCAGAACAGATATTTATAAAAGGAAATGGCTGATTATTGGGGGAAAAAAAAGTCTTAACTGTTATTTTCTATCATCAACATAATGATGGGGTCTTATTGTGGTATGCCTTCTGGACAAACATACCAAGACTCCTGAAATAACATACAGCTACATTCTCACAAAAGATGAAGAAAAACAATGAATAAGGGGCAAGCAAGAAGGGAAAAGATTACTGGTGTAGTAGGTGTGAAAAGCACAGATCTCTGCTCATCAGATGCTTACACTCTGCTCTTTTCTGCTTTTCTGTCAAACCACATGTAGAAACACAATCTGAAGGAGGAAAGCAAAGTTTTCTTTCCAATAGGTCAGGGAACGCCTGAATTGGTGAAACAATGCTGCAGAGAGAGTAGGAATAAACATTCAGGATCAATCAACTCAGTCAAGCCTTTTCCCCCACAAACAAGATCATCCCACAAAGGAAAACAAGATGAATAAGCCTACTGTTGTTTATCCTGATGACTGAACTGACAGGTGTCAGACTAGGAAAACCAACATACTTTACTTTGTGTGATAAAAAAGTGTTTCTGTATGTGCAGATATGGGCAGCATCAGCTAGATGGACGTAGGTGTTGCAGAAACACAAAGCTTGCAAATGCACAGTGAAATCTGAATGACTAGACATCTCTGAAAAAAAAGAAATCACTGACATTTCATTTTTAATTACATAGGTACACCTGATTTCTTGGGGAACTATTAATTCTGTAAACACCTTTTAAATGCACACAAACTCTAAAGCTGCCACCTTAAGTGATGCATGCCAATTTCAACTTTAACCACACATTCACCCTCTCACATTTATTTAACTAAAGTTACTTATAAATACAAGTGGATATTTATTCACCTTCCCAAGACAACAGAATACTAACATTAGTATTCTAAAATTTTCCCGTTGAGCTCCATACTAGTTTAGTGGTTTGTGGTAAAAGAATGGTGGCATTGGGCTCCTTAGCCATAAATGTTCCTTATTAAACAGAGAAAAGGATAAAGTAGTCATGAAGAAACAAACATCCAAGCATTCTGATCACCCCTGAAATAAGCAAAAAGCAAGCACTGAATTCCATAAGTATGTGAAAATCTGTTTTATTGAAAGTTGTCTTTTTCAACTAATTCACAGTAAAACACAGGTGTACTAGACTTCAGTCCTTCTTTCTGACAGAGAAAATAGTTAAACATACTCAGGGAACAAGAAATAAGAAGGAATGGTTTCCAGAAAAGTCATCAACTGAGATAACAGAAGAAATTACAAGGAGAAATTCCAGTTTCACTACTTAGATATCTTTTAATGGCCATGTTTCATAATACATGTGCTCTCACATTAGCCAGATTTTGAAGTTGCCCATTGTAAAAGTCAGTCACTCCATGCACCATTTCTTATTCTTTTTCCTGAAACACCTACATGTTCAGCACTGCACTGGTTGTTACCGGACCTGAAGTTGTTCATACCTTTCCAAGTTGTGGGATAAGCAATCAAAAGACAAATCCATTCACATTGCAGCTGGATAAATGAATACATGCATAGCTACATCCTGTGTAGTGTCCACCTGGGGCATAAAAAAAGCTTGTCCTGGACAGAATATCAGTATGTTCTTAATACCTCCTTCCAGATGTTGAAATAAAAATACTAGAAGAGTATCAGCAACAACACAGCTTAGAAAAGAGGACTGGGAGAAGACTTGAGACACAGAATGCTTTGTATCCAGTCACAGGAGAAAGCCATGATCTTCCTGCTGTCCTGAAATTGCACCAGAGCCTCTATTCCCACTCTCTTCCTCATGCCCGTGTGAAGGTTCTGCATTTATAAAGCACCCTGCAATCATCCAGGCTATTTGTGCTTCAATATAGTACTAAATACATATTAAAAAAACCCAACCCCATCTCCATGTAACTCCCTCACACACATCCCACCACCTCTCCCCCACCCCAAAAATAAGCATATCAACTGAAACATGGGTTCCAAGCATCAGAGAAGGGCTGGAGCCACAGCATGCTGGAGATAAGAAAAGGACAACGTTCAGACTTTTGCGCAGATTCTTGAGAGGCTTAGCATACCCAGAGATCCAGTGATGGAGCGCCCTGGCAGCCAGGCAGTGTGTGACTGATGGGATAGACAGTCACTTGCCCTCAGGGAGAACTTCAAGTTCAGAGAGCAGTAATAAAAAACTCCACCCAAAAAACTCTATGCAAAATTTTTCTGTATAATTTCTTTTGCTAAAGGAGGAAAAATTTCAAGCCTATGACAACTGCAGCAGTTTACTTTCAGGGGAACAAGAGAAAAAATAAAATTGTTTTTAAAAGCTTCAATGCAAATAGAGGCATTACTTGCAATATTAACAGATAAAATGTTATGATAATAAAAATCATATTTGTCTAGGCCAAACATAAAAAGGACTAAAGCAAATACCAGCTTAGACTTTTTTGCTGTAGATGTAATAAAATAACATTTGTCTAACATTTTAATCTATTATTTTATATTTACTATTTTAAATAATGTCTCCATTTTAGTGTAATTGAATTTCTAAATATTTGGATATTGCTTATTTAGAACAAAAGATAAATGCAAACTATAAAAAGCCTTTAAATGTTTATATTTCCTAAATTTAGTTTTATACTATTGTAACTCCAGGTTGGAGTCGATGCTGCAAATTTCAATACAGGCTCTTGGTCCATTGGCATGTATTTTTACAGGAAGGACCTTAAAGAAAACAGTATCTTTGCTTATGCTGATTAAGAAAAACGTGCTAAAACTCTGGTGCTATTTGTAAGCAGGTCCCTGTTGGGATTATTTATATAAGTGGCAGAGAAAGACAGAGAACCAGATGAAATGGCCAAGAGCAGAGCATGCTTCTGCCCTAGATCACAGTTATCTCTTACAAATTGACTGCCTTGATCCTGGGTGTATTCAATACTTTGATTTTTCATATGTTTTAAATACTTCTCCATGGTTTCTCCAGAGAGCAGCGCTGGTGCCATGAGCAAACCAGGGAGCTAACCGCAAGGTCTTGAAACGACATTCAGCAGGAGGAGGGAAAAAGGCATTAGATAAAAGAAAATGCACACAAAGGGGAAATGCTTTAGATACAATTGTTTTCAAATGTTTAGCAAGGTTATTCATGCATGAAAGCAGTTTCTTGTTATTACTAGAGATTTGTCAATCTTTTAAAATTTTTCAGCCTGGAAGCAGTACTTTGAGCAACATACATACGGAGACGTGCAATAAGTCCACTTTAGCTCAAAGCATTCACCAACACTCCCCCTCTCTCTCTCACACTGCACCCATTTGCATTCAGCAAATACGGGGTTCAGCAGCCTTCTCTGCACATCTTCCCTCCTGTCCCCACGTCCCCTGACTTTTATGTCTCTCTCTCCTACACACTGGTTTCCAAGACATTTCACCAGGTTCTCTTAGCTCATTAACAAGGAAACAGATGGACAGCGAGAAAAGAAATTGTGCGGAAATGAACATTTAACAGGGTCAAAGACACTGTAAAGGCAATTAGTGTCACGTACAGAGCCTGGAAAAATAGTCACAACATCACTTCCCAGTAAACTATGGCACTTGGCATTAACTGTAGTGCTTACACAATGCAGTTTAGAAATTTCAATACTATCTAGCAGCAGTTATGTAGAAATAAACAATCAGGTGGAAGTCACTGAAATTAATGCTGACTTCAGCTGGAGAAATATTATGCTCTTCTCTGGAATGTGAATAATTCAGGGGGAAGGGTTAGCTTAAAAGAACTCCACTGATCTGACCTGTCTGAATAAAAATAAAAGCAAGATTGTAAAGCTCTTGTTTGGTAGTTGGAGTCTTTCTAAACTACATTTAAATTGCATGATATGAGAGTAGAATAGCAGTAAGAGAAGCTATACAGAACAGTGACACCAAGATAAATTTTATTTCAGAGTTTTCCTGGCTGTTTTGGGGGAACTTTTAAAATATGGAGTTGAAAGAAAGGTAAACACATTAAAATAATTATATCGGGCTATTTGAAAAGCACTTGCATGGAGTAAGTTACTACACTGGGAACAAGACTTTCCAGTGCTCCCGTTCCCAAGGCTGGTAGGGATGTTGCGCTCCAGGTGTGAGCTCCCGAATCCCAGCGCTGGGCGGCAGAGGCCATTGCCACTGCTGCACAGCACCATCTAATGGGAGGCATCACGTACCACGCATGACCACAGGCTCTGTGCTTACGCACAGTCCTCCTTGGCAGGAGATGAAAGAAATCGCCTCTGGCAAAGAAATTAAATAATTGCAGTCAGAGCAGGAAGGATGGCTGTGGAGGAAATTGAAGTCCAAGGGAACCACAAAAGGATGGCGTGCATTTGAAAAGATGACGGGAGAACAACTAGAGGAGGCAGAGTATCAGTCTGGGCAAAGGAATAAAGAAGTTTAGGCTCAGCCAGTTTTGCTGACCAATGCTTGTCACTGATTAGGTGTTTGAAGATCTCCAAAATACGAATGCTGCCCTTTCGGAGCATTTAAATATAAAGTAATATTTGGTGAACTAGTAGAAAGATAGTCAAGTGTCTTTATACTTTGAGAACTCTGTTCTTATGCTTGAACACAGCTTTCAGCTTTTCAGAGGATCCTGTTTGTAGCTACACCTCCTTCAAGACCCTTCCATCACCTCACAGCAGGCACAGTGCCACCCTGAAAAGTAACCACACATTATTCATAATCATAGATATATTCCACCCCCTCCCCCCAAAAATCAAACTCCTTCACTGTTTGAGATATATTCACCGTTACAAAAAAACAAAAGCCACTGCTAGCAGAAATCAGGGATCAGGCTACCGATGACCTCAAAATCAGGACTTCACCCTGTTTAACAATTTAACATGGCTTGAAAATGTCCCTCTTTGAGCAGCCCATTGCCCTGCCCTGCGTCCTTCCTATCTGAACATTCTGGTGAAGGTGATGGAGTATTTATTAAGCCAAACATTGCCAGCCAACTCTCATTCTCCAGGGATTTCTGATGCATGGTTTGCAAAACCACAGACAGCAGATGCACTATCAGCTGCCAGTCACAGGCGGCCCCACGCAGGGATAATTGGTGCACTACAATTAAAGCATTGAGGTGAAGAGCAGGGAGGTCCAGAAGGGAAGCCATGAGTGATAATTGCTGCACCCCCAAACTCTTCTAACACTTCCCCCTTCCCATCCCCGTTTCCTCTTCAACTGCCCTTACACAGGGTGAGCATTGCATGTGACCCAAGCGTTACTCAACCACCTCCAGCACGACACTTCCTCCAGCCATTTTACTGCTCCTCTGCAAATGCAGCTTTATTTATTTCATTATTTGAGGAGCCAAACTGGTTTGACAGAGTGCTTGCCTCCTTGCCTGGGTGTGTGGAAGAACCCAAGATAAGACTGACTATCCTAGCAGCTACACAGAGTTGCTACGTACACTGCCCAGAGGTAGGATTTAATTACTAGTCAAAAGCAGTCTATCTCCCCCTTATTACATAAGACAATTATAATTCGCTTGTATTTATTATGACATCCTTGCAGAAATGTTCCTGACTCTTTGTAAACAATTCCATATTCTGCAAGGGAGAGGCAAAAATTTACATCACAGTCTCCATATTCAACCCATTAAGCATTTAAAATGTGAATCCTCCACATCCAACTTTTTATATCGTTAGAAAATTCCATGTTGATGAAAAAGCTTCTTTTGTCGTTGTTCAGAGGAAAACAAGTCAGCAGTGTACTAAAGAATTTATCTGCATATGGTAATTACATACTTTCTCAAAGACACACTCGACCTTAAGTCCTGTGTAGAAAAAACAGTTTCCAATCAATAGTGGGCTAGTTCACATAGATTCACACCATCTCCCCGTATCATACATCTACAGTGATTAAAAAATGCTCCACAAAACCCACACAAGAAAAGCACTGACATACAAGCAGGCAAATTGCACTAGAAAATATGTCCAGAGCTATGAAAACAGTCTTGAAAGACTACTCTCTTTTGTTCATTTAGTAGGATTAGATTTGTACCTTGTAACTACGTTTTAGATTATGAATAGATGCATGTACTTTGGGCATTGTCTTTAGCTTAACTTTATTTTGTCTTTAAAAATAACAAGGCATTAAATGGAGAAATACCATCAGTAACTCATACAGTTTTTCAGAGACAGAATTATCTATGTCCTGGAAGACTGAGATTTTTTTCTACCACAGGCAAGATGCCTCAAGTATTTCAGGTTTAAGCCACAATGGTTTCTGTGACCAGCTGTCTTCCAGGGCATGCAGACTCCAAGAATGTCTGAAATTTAGCAACAGACAAAGCACAGACTGACCCCAATTTAAACATTTTACTGCCTACATGTTGCATGAAGTTATGTAAATTTCTGCTGCTTGATCTAGTAACTGATTAGGATTTCTATACGAAATTTTTTACTATTTTATTTAAAGCTCAGTAACAAAGATGTTTCTCCTACTGTGACAAAAACAAAACTGGGAAGTGCTTTTAACATTAGGTCACTGCTTTATCAAAGCAGAATGATGTCCCTGGGGATTTTTTAATTCAAAATTCCAGAGAGAAAGGAATGATACTTTGTAGCACTGATGCTATTTCCAATGCAAGATTTCATTCTGGTTTGGGGGGCACCACAAAATCATGCGTTTCGTTAACAATTAACTTAGATAATTTGTTAGAACAAGAAGTTCAATGTAATTTCATCTTGAAGCATTTGAACGTGACATGCACAACATTTACATACTAACAAAGGAATTATCCCACCGAGTTAAACTAGTTGTCCATCTCACCCAGCATCCTCAGTGTGATGGTGACATGCACCAGCTATGTCAGCGTGCTTGAAGGGTGGGGAGGGAGGACACCAGTACTTTCATATTTAGAGCAGAGGCGTTCTAGCCCTCTCTGTAATTAAATGGTAAAAAACACAGATAGGGAGAGCAACACATCTTCTCATAAACAGTTCTCTTGCATCAGAAATCATTACAGAAAGGAGAAATGTCACCCACCACTTCCTCCTGTGCCTATATACACCAAGCTTTTTAAAATACTTGGTTGCTTAAAGATTTCTTTGTTTGTACTATACAACATATGGAGATGTGCATCCAGAAGAACCTGAACACACGTTTAACTCGTGATAAGTCCAAAGTGATAAATCTATACAATGCCTTTTTAACTAAGGCATGTACCCATGAATATGCTACTAAAAACTCATGCATCTTTTGCTGGACAGTATTCTCCAAGCCTGGTGCCTCAGTTTGAGAGCCTGCATCAATAGCAAGAAGGAATTCACACACAATCTGAGTATCACTGCAAAACTGATCTCGTATCTCTTGACATATTCTGACCTCTGCTGTTATAAAGTGGAACTTATTTTGACAACAATTTTTCTCTTGAAAATGCTGCCCTCAGCTGAATAAGAATTTTCAGTAACTGCAATTATCCAGGGAAAAGAAATGATGGGAAAATAATTTTACTTTATTTTTACACCATGAAACATAAACAAAGTTTCCCTGCTTTTTTCATCCCCCTCATGTTCCTACCATCCTGTCATTTATTATAAACTGCATAATTTGACTATTACATAAATACACATACTTTGTTTTTCTGGGATCTAGACACTCTGTATGCTCCCAGTCATCTTTCTCTGAGAATGAATTGTTTTAGGCTTTTGTGACAGATACCAGCAAAAACACCAAGCACATACCAAAACAGAGACTACCACTAATCTGAAATTATCAATACTAATTTTACAGCACTTGTTTTTTTTCCAGTGTAAGTTGTACTTTCACTACAAAAATAGTCTACAGTAACCTAGCAAGCTCTAAATTATGTAGAAGTCTAGGGCTCTATACTGAATTTTGACAGTACTGGTTAGGAAAGAAATCATATACTAAATATGCCACACATTTACATCAGTGAAAATGTGAATCTGAATGAATGATGGTATATTGGTTGGCAAAGTTTTGAAAGCAAAAAAACACCACTTTTAAAGTTATAGGTACACTTTGAGGGAAAAAGAAGAAAGAAAGGGTGTCCATCATGGTTCTCTGCTTCCAAACTTCTCTTTCACTTTTGGATAAGAAGTCTCCTCTCAGACCTTATCTTGAAGATTAGCATGTGAACCTGTACTGTACTTATCACAAATGCTCAAAGAACATTTTCTCTCCCTTTCCCATCGTAACACCTGTCACACTTGAAAATAAAACTGCATGTACAGCTTGTCTGATTTCTGCCAGACTTGCTGATTCCCTGTGGCTCGAGAGATGATAAAGTACTGGATCAAATATTTATAACCAGTATGAATTTAAAACTATCTCTCAGTCAGAAAACACTTTTGATTAAGGAATAGAAAGACAGCAACACAGTGCAGAATGAGTGTTTGAGCATTAAAGGCTAATTTTATCCTTATGTTTAACTAGGGAAGAGACCCTAATCTAAAATCAGCTAGTTCACCTTTGCACCAAGAACCTACCTCCTGTAGCTCTAAACATAAGAAATACTCTTGTTCAGTTCTTTTCAGTATGTTTTCACCATTAACTCTGTTCTTTCTGAGTAATACTAAAATTAATGGAGTTTTTTATTGTTCTGCATGCAACAACTTTACTTTCACCTTCATGCAGAGTTTTTTGGGGTTTTTTAATCTTTGAATACTTTGCTTCTGCTCAGAGAAACACATAGAAATTTGCCTTCACATCTTTACTGGAGTAAATGCAGGAAATGCAACTGCATAATATAGATAAACCACCGAATCTTAAAGGACCCTCAGCTACAGCTACAAAACAAACAGCCATTAAAGCCCAGCAGAGCAGAGCACCTTATTCCACATACAGATGTCCCGAGAGAGCCTGTTAGTTTACACACACTCCCTATTCCAATAAACATCCTCACACATTCTGTTTTGCCCCAGTTAAAACCGTCATCTGCTGGAACCCAAACCAGAGTGGAGCCCCCCAAAATGTTATTCCACCTCCAGTAACAAACCTAGACTGTCAGCAAGGATGCTAAACAATGAGTTATACAGACTATCACAAGTGTCCTGTAGGATTTAACATTACAATTGATTTTTAAAAATACGGAACTACTTCAAATAAGACGTATTAAGACACCTCACCTTCCCACTCAAAAATTTTATTAATAAAGATAAGAGTTTTGGACAATATAAGGAGGAAGTGTTAGTTGTGCTCTCTTTGTATAGAGCCCACCCAGCAGTATCCTGCAAGTGGTCTCAAAGCTTTATTTATTCTTTTCAAGGGTACTACAGAATTTGACAGATTTTTCAATCAAACCAATGAAGTACTATGGTTAGTTTAATTTTGTATTCTATCAAAAAAGTGTGATGAGAAATTGAATAGCCTAAATCAACGTATAGCATGATTAAACAGGAAGTTTGAGAAAACCAATTTACAAAAATAGAAGTGAATAAAATTCACACAACTAGCATAAAAAAAGAGTCAGGGAAGTTTAGGTAAAAAAAGTAACTAAAGACAAAATATAGAAGGAATTCTATGGGCCTACTAGAAAAAACAGAAAGGACAGAGCAAGCATGATAAAAGTAAATAAACAGATAATCAAGAGATGGTTATGGTGTTCAGTTAAAGAGCTGGCAGATTCTTCAGAGAAGCATAGGACTAGGAAAGCAACCACTAAGAGTATAAGTGTTGAAGATGGTAAAGCCTGGAAGAATTTGCATAATTAAAGTTCTTGTCTATTCTAGAGCATGCTCTAAGCCATTAGCAATTATCTTTAACTCAAAGGGCTGGAAAGGTCTCACTGACTGAAAAAAAATTAAAACTAAAGATCCCCTTTTCTGAGGTCTGATGACATGAGAAAGAAACCAGAAAAAAAGGGTTAGAAAAACATTTAGACTGTTCTCCCCAACTTTAGCTTCTAGAAGGGTATTAAATATTGCTGACTCACCACCGCAAGCCAGCTTTTTGGAAGGGAGGAACATTTTGGTTTGAAAAGTCACTTTTTTCTTTCCCTACCTTGGCAAATAAACTGGTTTGACACAAGAAAAACAGTGTGCTATAGATGAACTGAAGTTACACAACTGGAAAAAAGCCTTGTTATTTTATGTAAAGACAGACCGTGGAAATGCAATATAGGTAAAGAGATTAAAAAGGCCATGACATGAAAGTAGGAAGACCACACATATCAAGAGCAGGTTTCTAATGTGTCAGTATCAGACTGGGATAAGGTACTCAACTGGACCCAAGAGAAGTTATTTCAAATTCCAGGACACTCTAGTGTGTTCTTTACAGAATTAGGTGATGGATGACAACCATATTATTTACAAACCCAGCCTGAGACATTGCACGAGACAAACATTCCCTGTTCAAGTCCTAAGTTGGAGCACTGGTGCAAAGTTCAGCAAGAATAATTCAGCAGAGCTTGGCAGCAAAATCTCGTTCTTAAAACAGGGCAACCAAACACATGAATAGGGCATTCCTCTGCATCTCAAAACAATGTTAACCTTTTTTTACAACAGACTTGATGTCAGTTGGTAGTCAGTCACCCTCACACGCCTTTATGCAATGACACTGCCTTAAGTGGTTATTCACCAGTCTGTATTGATGCTGTAGCTGTCCCATTCTTAATTTGGTTCATGCTGTTTCATGTATTGTGCTTCAAGAAAACAGGCTTCGGAGTATGAGGACTGGTTATTGCAAAGAAGAGATGAGATGGAACACTTTTCCAAATTTATCAAAGCAAAATTTGTACTAACGGATTTACTTCACAGCAAAGAAGATTGTCATGCATTAGGGAGGAAAAGCTGGAAAAGTTAAGTACCAGTTTTTAAGAGGTTAAAATATATAGAAGTAAACAGATATGCCAGGAATGGACAAGGTGTAAGAATATCCAGTTTTGCAAAAGACTAGTCATGAACTACGTGACCCCTAAGCTCCTCCGAGCCATATATGCAATCTACATAGAAGAACTTATTACTTACTCAGTCTCAAAACCTAAATACCAAGCCCAGTGAAAATTCTAAGTTAAGCATGTAGGTACCATGATTTAAGGCACAAGGCAGAACAAAGTGAGTTTCAGGGAATGATTTTGAAAATGAGGTACTTTGCAGCAACTGCTCAAAACACACAATAACCTAGATGCAAAAAATATCTACAAATTAATCAGTTTATTTTAGGACATACATTTTAACTGCCAAGGAAGAAATTTAAACCTGTAATGCCGACTATGACATGGCATTGTTAAAGCAACAAAAGAAAAACTGCACACACATGGTGGGGGGGACTGACACAAGTACTACCCCCACAAGAACCTATACTTACTCACATTAGGATAATTGCCAACTCTGAAGGCACAACATTTAAGTGGCGCTTACACTACCACATATAACCCAAACACCAGGCTCTAAGTCTAGTAGTAGAAGATGCATAGAGAGTAGGATTTATTAGAGTTTGAAGGCTACCATGTGGTTCACATCCAATTTATGCTCTCTAATCAATACTTTTGTATGGTCTGTTAGTTCTCATCACTTGCTGGGGGGTAGGGAGGTAGAAACTGATTGGTCTTTATGTGCAAGGTTATTAGTGTTCCACTGCTTAGAGGTGGCCCACCTGTGCTTCTCTAGTGACCCTGGAACCACTGGAGATGCCTGCAGAGATGGGAGAGTGCAATGTGGTGGTGCTGAGGATGCCTATGCACCACTGGCACTTTCTTCACTTCCACGGAGACTACATGATAGTCACATAACAAATAAAAACATCTGGCTTCCCTTTCCTTGATGGAAGATGTGAGCTAGTAAACAATGACTGAGCTAGTAAAAATGACTGAGCTACAAGCTCTGAAAGACAAAGAGCTCCTCCTGAGTACCTGCAATGACAGAGTGTTCCAGGAATGAGGCAGGCACCAGTGGAGAGAATAGTTACAACCACAGCAGGGTTTTCTTTGAAGAACCTCCAGAAACCACATAAGAAAAATAACTTTTTTTTTTAAAGGAAATATTCAAAGTAAAAGCAGGTCTGGACTTCATTACATAGCTTTTGGTCACAGGTGCTACATGAATCCACCTGCTTAAGGTATAGCTTTAGATACATATTAAAAAAGAAATTGAAAAAAAAAAATCAAGTTTTTGTCACCTCAAGGAAGAACAGACAAACCTCAACACAGCTTTGCTGACAGAGGTGGGAACAGAAGAAATACAGGACAAAACCAGAGAACCTCAGAAGATGTGCTGTTTGTGTTTGCATATGAGAAATAGTGGGGTGGGAAGGTAAGAAGAGCCACTTTTGTTTCTGCCCCATCCCCTCCTGCCCACACTGGCGGAGTATCCAGCACAGCCCTCACAAAACCCTGCCTCAGGTCTGCAACTGGGACATGACATTCACTGCACCTTGGTCTCCTGCCTTGGTCTATACCCAGTGCTGGAAAAGTTGCGAGCCTGGATAATTCCAGTTCCACTGCTGCTTCCAGCGATCCTGGGCAATATTGCTGCTGAATTTGGGAAGTTTACACAGAAACGTGGCAAACTGAAAGAGTCCCAGGGCCTGATGACTGCATATTCCATGGCAATGGCACCTGGCACCAGAACCTCAAAAAAATCACAAATATGAACGTCAAAAGCTGGTAGATCAGAGGTAGCCCTTCAAGGTTTTCTTTGGACAAAGATTTGTAGTAGTCAAGGCCACACTTGAAA
Source organism: Platysteira castanea (assembly GCA_013397175.1). Taxonomy (NCBI): domain Eukaryota; kingdom Metazoa; phylum Chordata; class Aves; order Passeriformes; genus Platysteira; species Platysteira castanea. The sequence goes on along the minus strand of VYXC01003154.1, from coordinate 523,690 downwards.
ATGTACAAAATTGATACCAATATGTGTATCTATCAAGAGATATGTCTGTGAAAAGTCACTGTCAGTCTTTATATACGATTTATCAATAGATGTCAAAGGACAGGTTTGGTCAATAAAGTAAACTTCAATAAGATAAGGTCAGTAAAGCAAGTTTCCCATCTTCCACTTAATTACTTTGAAAAGGCAAATTAAAATTAAATAATGTCCAACAAAATGACCAAAAGGCTTGTTAATAATCTTACCTACATGCAGGAAGAAGGCTACAATGTAACTACCCAAAACCACATTTTACAAAAAAAAAGGGGTACACAATAAAACAATGCTGAATATGTTTCGGAATTATTTGAAAACATCCTATTATGAAACAAAAGATTTCCTTCATAAACAGTATAATGGTAAGTTGGGAATCACTGTAAAATATCTTTGAATCCTTGGAAAGTTGCAAAACTCTGCAATAGAAGACATTGTTACTTTAACAAATCCGAAAACTTAGCACAAAGTGAAACTGTGTTAAGAAGTAAACATTTTGACGTCTAGTGAATTTTTGTGAGTAAACTTGTGATACCCATACCTCCATTAAAAATATTTTTAAAACCTTACGTGGGAACAATACTATGGCAGAAAATTCTTTGCAGCTTTTTACTAGAAAGTAATTTTGCAAACATTGTAAAGATCTCTGTGCTACTCAAAAATACACAGCAGTGTTCAGAATAACTGAAAGTAACTGACACAAAACATCAACTCAGCTTCCGTCTTGATTCTACTTGTTTCACATAAATCAAACATTTGTGAGATTCATAGCATCTGAACACAGAATACACACTTTTTCAGTATGACACAGTAAGGGATATTTTAAGATGCTGGAATGCCATTAATTTGTGCCCCTTAGCTCAGCAATTTGTAAATTATTAGCTCTAGAGCACCAAAACAAAGTAAAGCCTGTCTAAGCCCATTTTATCCAACTGAGTGTTTAATTTAGACACCATTTAAGATCTAATGCCAAACCCCAGCATTTATTATTTATCATAAAATTGAGAAGGACATCTGATGGCTTCCTGTAGGTACATACCATATAAGAACAACTTTTTTATTTTTCTTTAAGCCTAAAACTTAGCCCTTTCAGTTTCCCAAGATTTCAAACAAGTACCCATATTTCTGCTGGTAACCAAGGCCCTGAGGAGGAAGATTAGTTTGAGATGTCAGTGTCAAGCCTTTTCCTATAGTGACAAATAGGAGGGAAGGGAAAGAGGGATACAATTAGGCATAATGCTATTTAACTATCTATTTTTCTGGTTACAAGAGAAATGAGATCCTCACACCTTAAAAAGGAAAGAGACTTGTACTATCAGATTCCTGTTCCTGTTGAGTTTTACAGAAAGTAGCAAGCCCTTGGCTCTCCTGCTCTGACACAGAAGGCGGCACGAAGGGTTACGGAGCCATGGCAGCTCTGTAGCTCTGGTCTCCAGAAAAACCTTCAGCTCTGAAGAGGTTGTAAGACTCCCCAAACAGGGCTAAAAATGAAATTACTTTGGGACAAGTGAAGACCTCCAGAATGTTTATAAATGTCTGGCTCCAGGAAAGAAATTCTCCTGACTGCAGACACTACTTTGTGTTTGTTTGTTTTTTAAATTTCATGAAACAGAACACACCCACCTCTTTTCTTTTCATCCTGAGTAATTCATTCAAAGTCAAAGCTTTGGTCTGAAGCTTAAGGTCTTCTATTTTATTTTATTTAGTTCTGGGCTATCCTTAAAGGAGCAGTGAGAAAGGTTTAAAACTAGCTGCATCATTCACCAGAAATACAAGTTTTCTGATCTTAGGCACCTATGGGGTTCACTTGTTTCAAGCTCTTCAAGCTTGAGAAAAAAAATCTNTCCTTATCCAAAAGGATGAAGAAGCCAAAGGAACATACTGGGAAAGAGAAATTTTGAAAAAGGATGATCCCAAATCCTCCACACCTTGACAAAGAGAAGTAGAATTTAAGCATCTAATTTCCAATTAAAAAAAAAATCTAAGAGAGATCATTTTCATGTCGAAAACTTATCTGGAAGGTTTCTAAAGTCATTATTTACTAAAAAAAAAAATTAATGAGGAAAGGNTTCTATTTTATTTTATTTAGTTCTGGGCTATCCTTAAAGGAGCAGTGAGAAAGGTTTAAAACTAGCTGCATCATTCACCAGAAATACAAGTTTTCTGATCTTAGGCACCTATGGGGTTCACTTGTTTCAAGCTCTTCAAGCTTGAGAAAAAAATCTGGGCTTCAAAAATTCCTTACTTTAATTAATGACTTGCTTTAACTTGACTTCAAATTAGCTTAATCACTATGAAGGAACAGTGAAAACAAAGCGTTCAGCATCACATGATATTTTAAAATAACATCTTTAAACTAGTACTGCACAGTCCCACTCCCAGCCAGCTCTCTCTGGTGGGGGTCTCTGTCCTCACAGCAGGAGGCGACAGAATGCTTCTGTGACACCCTGTGCTCCCAACCCAAATATTTTGATCAGANTAAAAAAAAAATTAATGAGGAAAGGTTACTCTGGAGCAAAAACAAAAGGTAAATGTTTTCCATAACCTCAGAAATGTACTTAAAATTTACTTTCCCTGGCAAATGTTTTTATCACCATTTGGAAATATCTTCTCTGTATTTTGTGCTTAGAAGAAAAAATTCAAATGCACAGGCAGGCTGCTGTAGCAGGTCTGAGTTGTGATGTTCCTGTTCCCCTCAGCTGGGCAATTTCCTCACTCTGATGGGCGCCACTAAAGCAATCAGATTGTTTAACATCCTATGCAAATTCCTGGAGATGAATGCTCAAATCCGCCAGCACACAGACAAACAGAAATCAGCAAAATCAGCAATATGCTAATTCAGCATGATGCTGAACTTAATGCAAACATCCCTAAAGGTAATCAACAGGAGAGATGAAGCAAGACAAATGTGGGGACTGTAGCACCAGTTACTGCAGAAGGTCCACATGATGATATTCAAAACAGAAAACCCCACTCCACAGACTGTTTATAATCTAGAACAAAGAATCTTTACCTCCTCCTAAAAAGACCCAATAAAACAAAAACCCACAGAAAACCTCCTCCAGCCATGAGTACATCTTAGAGCTGTTGCGGCAGACATTCAGTACTAACCACCTTGAACCTTCTCCCCCACAAATTTAATCTCTGCAGAGTCAAACAAGTATTAATAATTGAAAAGTACACAAAGTGATTTTACTAAGGGGGTAATTAGCAACTTCATTTCAGTTTAGCAGCTGATTTTGAGTTGGCATTAAACCAACAGGAGCTTAAAAGAACCTATTGCAAGGATAAGTTTCTGAATAACCTTGTGAGTTACTTGCTGCAGTTTGATGTGGCCCTCAGACTTCAAAGGCCCCTTTCATAAGAAAACAGGACAAAGGCAGAGAGGTCTTTATCATCATTTATGGTAAATAAGAGACAAATCCACTACATACTAGAAAGCTGATGCAAGGAAAAGACTGAACTTTGCATTAGCTTCATCAACATTTTAGGAGCCCTAAATTATTCAGTAGTTTTTTGATAAGATGATGCTGGTAATATGGAAAGGCAGCAGCAAATAGTCCAGGAGCACAGAAGCACACAGATAAAAAGCTTCTGCTACTTTGCTATCAGCAGATGTTTGTAAGGACCCATCACCAGACTGCAGCAGAGCACGTGCCCAAGCATCTCCTGACACTTTAGGTGAACAAGCCAGAGCCTCCCATCCTGGGCACACACAGCTCAAACTCTTGTAGTTTTCTGCTGCTCAGCCTCAGTGATTCCCATTAGTCATGGATGTACAGGCAAAACGACAATCCCTGGCATCTGTGTTTAGAGGAATTGCATGGTTAAGTCTTAGCACCAAATACACACCCTGCTGATAACTGGGCCATGTAGAAACATAAGGATCACCCGCTTACCAGAATTCACTGATGGAAAACCAGCAAGGACATACAGCTTAAAATTAACATAGTGTGAATTGAGAAGTACAAGCCCTTAAGTGGAAAACTGCCAAATGTAATTTTCACAATTACCATTTAATTTAAGAAGCAGATCAAAAGGAGCACATCATTTACATTTTCAAACATTAAGTTTTAAAGATCAAAGACCTCTAGTATTTCCAGACTGCATATATGTGAGTAACTTGGTTCAAGTAATGAATCTATGCAGAGGGAGAACATGAGCTGCTCATTTGCTCTATGCAGCAGTTTCCCCATCGTCTGGGACTGCAGCATGAGGTATCTGCAACAAGCATCATCAGCAAGCTCCCACTGACACTAAATACGAATAGAAACAAGGGATTTTAAGGCCTAAAATAGCATTATAACAATTTTCTGACTGCTGGAGAACTCTCTCCCTGAAACTAACCATTGCTTCAAGAGGTTCTTTCACAACTGCAGCCTGACAGCTATGACTTAACAGTACTTATGCAATGTTCCAGAGGTTATTAAAGATTCCACATTACCAAAACTCTGTTTTTGTGACAGTGCTGTAGCCTAATTATGCTAGAAAGTTAAACAGAGAGAAGTGCACTATGTAAATATTCCAAAACAAGTCAGTTTAATTCCATGTAGAAATGAAGTAACAGCAATGTTTTAGTGACCACTGGGAGCTACTGCAACAGATCCTGGTTGGATTCAGTGTAAAGTAGAAAGTGTCCTGGAACTTATATCCAGGAAACAACTGAACTTTTAGCTCATACTGAAACCTCATGCCTACTTCTAAGCACCTCCCAAAAAAAACACAGCTCAGAATTGAATATTAAAACCAGATTTTTCTTAGCAGAAAACCAGAGAGCATCATTACCATAAAACCTATGCTAAAAAAAGACATGATAGTTTAAACTGAGATAGTAAACAGGAGCTGCTTGTGGAAGTTGAGAAGATGACCAAAACTTCACTAAGTTAAGGAACAAGACACCACCACATGTGTAATGTGCAGCTGTGTTCAGTACTTGATTGGTGGTGTTACAGTAACATTCAATCCCCAAAGTCTTCCTTATTGTACACAAAGATCCTCAATACACCACACTGTCTATCAGAGTGGTCCCAAGCACAAGATGGATTTTTATCTGCATGTCCCTTATGTTCCTATTTCCCATACAAATCCCAGGATTAAAACTACTTTAAAAGTAGACAGGAGGGGATATATAATACTAATATTTACACAGGGACTTTAATTCTTATAATATGGTATTAGCATCTAATAAAGGAAAGAAAAGGGCATATGAAATCCACAAATCTCTAAACATGAGAGGGTTTAAAGCAGCTTTCTCAAGAATAGCTTTTCCAACAGACACTTATGATAAGGATGATGCATTCTCTAACTAAGACTATAAAGCTCTTGAAAAGATGAGCAGCCATTGTATTTTTACAATAATGGAGGCACCTATATATTATTACTCTGGTAAACAGGTCTTCCTGACAGAGAAAAGCAGTTACACTGAAGCAAGTTTCGTATTTCAAATCTTCTATCACAAAACATATAAAAAAGTGAGCAAGATCCAGGCTCTTTAGGTGAAGAAAACAATGAGCTATGCCTGGCTGCAATTAATGCATAGCAACCTAATCTTAAAGGATATTTATATTGCATAATGCTGTAGGTATTCTTGCTAGACCTATACTGGCTCACATGGATTTCTGTGTGACAGCAGCCATGCTGCTTCCAATTCCCAGCCTACATCAGGTAGGCAGACACAGTCAAAGCACTTATAAGTCTTAATCTGCATCTCTGTCAGAAATTAAAGCCACTACATACAACCTAAGCAACATTATATGCATTGATAGATTAGAAAATTGGTGCATGTGACATCTCCCTCCACTAGCAGCCTGCAGAAAAGTGCCCCTGCCCAAACGGGAATACATATTTCCTGCCTCCAGGAAAAACAAAAGACACATACACTTCTTTACTTGAGCGTAGAAACACTGAGGTTGAGATGAGAAGAACCTGGAGATCGAGATTTCATCTCCACATCCTGCCCCCAGGAGCAGTGTGTGTTCAGCTGAATGTGCACAAGGTTCACCTGCTCCCATACTCCACAACAGTGCAAAAATAAAGGTAAGACATGGCCAAGCTACAGCACAGCTGAGTTACGGATAACACACGAAGGAAACAAGAAATAAAAGGAGGGTGAGGAAGGCTGGCATACCTTTAAAAACAGCTGAGACACACCAATATCCTTTCCACATTTCATCCCCCCATATCGGAAAGGCAGCGGAAAGGCAGAGATGTCTTCTACTGCCAGAGAGACATCCTCCTCTATCCCACCTCCTCCGCTGATCACAGAGGGAAAAGAAAATAATCAGATGAGTCACCACTGGAAATCTGCATGGCTGGATCGCATCTAACCCATCAATGCACCAGACACAGGAAACCGAATTACTGCCAGCTTCCCGGCCACATCTGCCGAGATGCTGGGAGCTGCTGCTCCAGCTGTCCGCTTCATTACCATCACCAGGCAATGTGGGTCCTGCCTGCATATCAACACCAAATCTTGTTGCTGAAGTGTGCATGGTGAGTGTTTTGTGTTCTGGCAAAATTAACCACTATACTGAGAACCACACAAGATTTAGTAGTATTCTCCTTCTTAACTATGGTATATCTAAATATGTTTAGGGAAAGAACATTCATCCTTTTACTATCATTTCCAAAGGAAGAGAGCTTTCACAAGTAAAGATGAGAGATTCCACTGGAAAATGAAATGCCATAAGATTTTAGTTGCCACAGTAAAGACAAAAAACAGTTTTAGAAATTCTTAGCTGCAGAGGTAAGAAAGGGAAGAAAACAAAAAAGGAACTATAAGCATGAACATATAAGCATTTTTCAGGCAGGTCTAACAACAGACTTACACATCCCATGGTAAGTAAAGCAGACAAGATACTAATTTTAAAATATGTAAGTGAAAATATTAAAATAAGTGTAGTAACACAATCAGAAATTTAGAACAGTCTGAGACTGTACTCCCCCGATCTTCAAAACGGCTAAATGCAAAACAAATGCAGAAAACCCCCAAACAACACACGCTTAAAAAGTTGGCACATTCTATGAAATTTCACAATTTAAATACTTACAAGGTAAGAAATTCATGAAGGAAAAAGTAGTTATTTACAAATAACTTCAGGTGCACATTTCTCCTCGTCCCTTTCCAAGCCTCTCTTCTCTGTCATTTCTTCATGGCACACAGCTCCCAGCCCTATCCACTGACACCTGACATGCAGACCTTCCTGGAGTCTGAGATCACTTTGCCAGACCTACCCCAAAGTCACAGAGGGCTTTGGGATTTTATCAGACACATGAAAGCTAGGTCATTAGTGAGCAACCCAGTCTGTGCATTTTAATGGGGACTTGTCTTTGAAAAATTCATCCACACATAAGACTTGTAGCTGTGAAGCAATACCCTCTTGAATAATCATCAAGTCAATGTTTATTATATCAGGGATTTTTTTTTGCCTCCACAGCATCAGGCAAATGTCTGTGAAAGATATCCATCTGTACCTGGAGCTCACGCCTTCATCCTCACTCCATTTCTATTCAGTCTGAATAAGATCAAATACAAGCAACCTTTCTATGGAATGTTAAGAACTCACAATGAGGATGCCCACCTGACATCAGAAAAAAGCCAACAATCCCAAACCACCCCCCCATACATACATACATATACACAAAGGTGAGACCCTTGTAGTTAGTTAAGACAGTCAACGTCTCTCTGTTACAATCCCTTGTATTTGCAAAAGAACCTGCAACCAAATTTCTGGCCCTATTTCATTTAGGATTACATTTTCAGGTGCATCAAGAAACGTACACTTTGTCAGTGGCACTGTTTAGGCAAACAGAGCATGGCGACACAAGGAAGGAAAGCTTTTTCCTAGAGCAAAAATGCATTAATGCCTTTGTCCCCTGCTTCACCTATTGGTAAATAGTTTCCAAAGCAGCACTTCAGGGCAGTGCAACAGGTAATGCTACAAAACTCCTCCCATGTGTCAAGCCTGGATCTTTATTTTTCCTCCTCCACAACCACTTTGACATTCAGCTTCACAGAATCATTAAGGTTGGAAAAGATTTTTAAAGATGAGCAAGTCTAACATTCTGCTTCCTTCAATGTCAAACAGCTACTAACTAATAGAAATAGGATACTTATGTCATATTTTTGGAGGCATCAGCAACTGACACAGAACTGTCATGACTGACCCAGGCTAGGTGGTTACCACTGGCAGAAAAACTTGACACTGTGCACCCATTCGCCCCTTCCATCACCCTCAAATTCTGACACCACCTGCACAGAAGTCATGTTGAAGCCCCATAGTGTATTGGCTGGCTTTTCATCCACTTCCTTAAAGTAAGCAGAAAAAACATCCCACACTTGCTTCTGTTCTTTATCACATCTTGATATATTAGCTGACAGAGTCATCTGACCACACAGCAAATCTCAGCTCAAACTCAGATCCACAATGAAGGAAAAAATAATAAATAAATAAGAAATAGCAGGGTCAATAAAGCAATTCCAGGAAAGAATTCACAAATAACACTGGAAATTGGTTTTGGGATTAGTCTGCCCCTGTGAAGGGCAGGTGATGATGGCTGCAGAACTGCTGGGCCAGATATCCCAATACCTCTGAAGGACCATCTCCCAACAAACACAGCCTCAGTGAGACACAACAATTGCTTCTTCCATAGTAGAAGTCAGTGTATAAGCACATTAAATAGTTTCAAATGCTTTGGCTCAGAAACTCCTGGCAAAGTTTCTATTTAAAACAGCTCCAACTGTATTTATAAGCCTTATGAAATTCATCCTGAAGAAATTATTTATGGCTAGAAGCCAGCCTCCCTAATCCAGGTGTCTAGCTTATACCTCGACCCTGGGCACCTAGCGAGCAGATCCTGAGTCGTGTAAGGAAGAGAGCTGGGCAATGAGCAGAAGCGGGTGACTTGAGAAACCTCCAGGGAAAGAGATGGCTTGTCTGAGTTCAGGTGCCTGCCTCTCTTCATCCCACTAGTCAGCTGCAACCCAACAGTGAGCTGCTGCCAGAAAAGGCCACCTCCACCACCTCTTCCCTGGCTGGAGCGCTGGTGCCCATCTTGCCTTTCAGGAGCCAAGCAAACACCAAACATCACAAAACAGGCTGATATTCCCCTGAGCAAACTCACCAGTGCATCAGACAAACCTCCACAGACAAACAGCAAAAGGAGGCAGGGGAAGCACGGACCAAGCACGGGAGTTTCAATGACACCTTGCTGGGATAACATCTCAGCACTAACACAAAACCACACTGTCGTGGGATCTACTGTAGGAGGACAGCTTGGCCCAAACAACAGATATCACTGTTTGTGCTGAACTGATCTCAGCTGAGCTAACTCCTTTAAAGCTCCGATACATTACAAGGATTTTGACTTCTTTGGCCAACACTGTAATAACTATTTCCCAAAGTTAGTATATTGTGTTCTTTCCTAACAGTAACAACTGAAAACTGAATCACATCCAGAAACAAAACTGAGAACTTTCACATGAGCTGGTAACAAAAAAATGTGCCAACATTTGCACAACATGTGCCAACAATGGCAAAAAAATATAAAGCAAGCCTTATAATATTCATGCCCTTCTAAGATAATGCCAGATGTTTTGTACCATGAATGGAAAACACTGTTGAAATTAGGTTTCTCTTTTCAATATGACATAAATGAAAGTTTTACAGCTAAGTATCCAATTGGAAGCTAGCACGCTGTGAGTCAGATCCATACATCTTTATTTTCATTGGAAAAATAAAAAATTAGCACTAAAAATAAACGCTAAATTCACAACATCTTGCAGAAGCTCACAGCATGAAGAACCACAGAACCTATTTTAAAGTATCTTATTCACTACATTCCTTTAAAGTTAGATTTTCACTTGGATTGACAGTATTCAGAAATGTGAAAAATAGCAAAACCAAAACACTCCTCCGAAGATAATTTGGATAATAAGTGAGGTGTGTCAAGCACACCTTAGACCAGCAGAAGCATTTCTAGTACACTGGGTCTGAGAGCGCATGCTGTTTTTCATTAAACTGCTGTAGCTGGAAAGCCTGCTTAGAAAATGATAGTTAAGAGTTATATTAGTCTTATTAAGCAGTAAAGGTTGGGGTTTGTTTTGTTTTGCTTTTAAAAAATGTCCTGCAGTAGTGGATAAAGGAACTTTAAAGTGGAGGAGTGGTAGGTACAAGAAGCAGCTGGAATGTATCTGGTTCTTACAACACAATAAAACCCAAGTGTTTTCCAAAGCTCAGCAAGGTCACCCACTAATGTAATATGCACAAGTGCTCATTAATAACTTAAATTTGGACCAAAAAAACCGCCTGACAAAGAAAAGGTGCTAAAAGTGAATCCACAGTAATGGAGGTGAAGGGGGCAAAGCATGCTAAACATGGAAATCATTATCATCTCACTTTCTCCCTAAAGTATGGGCAGAAAAAAAATGCATGACCTCACAAAGCTGCCAAAAGGATAAGGACACAGTTCAAAAAACAAACAAACAAAAAGACAGGAGAAAAAGAACAAAAGTAATGCCACAACTAACTCTAGTTGCTAACCACAAAATACAGAATGGAAGAAAACAAAAGCCTGGTCAGAATTGTCTGTAGTTCCCCTTAAGCTGCAATGCATTTCCCCAGTATAGAAGACATACTCGTTTCTATAGTCAACAAGTTAATTCTTTCTCAAAGTGCCTGCAGATGCTGCTTTTATGCAAAATTTTAAAACAACACTCAGAACTACAAAGAGAAACTTCATAAAGGACACTACATTGTGAACTCAGCTCAAAGCTATGCATGCCCATCACACAGGACTATGTGAATACAGACTTTTGATTATCCCTGAGAATTTCCAAATACAGACTTGAAAATATATAAACCCACCTTGCAGAAACCAGGAAATATATTTTACTCTCAAGCAAAAATTAGTCCCATTTTTCTCCCAAACATATTACAGATACCTTTCCTGAGGTCTGCGAGCAAGGGGACAAAGTAACGGAGAGAATAATGTTCAGCCAGATCAAACGGCATTACTGCCACCCTCTCTCTCTAACACATGGTTGCTAGCCCTATTATATGACATTTTACCACAGCACTTTCATAGTCTACAGGCAATGGAGAGAACATTATTTCTAGAATTAAAATTCCCACAGTATTTACTTCACAACATGTACATTTATACGTCAATTAAGATTTATATATCAACTGGATACACTTAGATTTATTCCATGAAATACTCATTGCCAAGAATATACACACAGTAATAAGATATTGATGCATTCACCTAAAGCAGGGTTAAATACACCCCTTATGTAAACGTGAGCCAGGACTTTGGCAGCTATGCTGTAAGAAGTTCTCCAGAAACCAGCCCACCCAGGTTTTATGACTTGACAGAATTACCCAGTATTAAACATGGTTTAGGAAACAGAATATATAGATTTTCCCTTTTCATTCACACATCTTTCATTCAGGCACTATTCAGGATATTGACTGGCTCTCTACAGACTATCCAAGAATACACTACCCAAGAACTAAGGATATTTTTTTTCATAATGATTAGTTCAATTTAAATAAAGGTACCTACAAGAAGAGGATTTGAACAGTGAAATTAGTCTTCTATCTCTACAGGTATTCTTCCCACACCAGACTGTATGCATTAGATTCATGCTTGGGGGAGAAACAAAACAAAATAATCACTGAGGTAAGATCTCTATGCAAATACAGGGAAAACATCACTGCTAGACCTCTTGCTGCATTTGCAGAACCCATAAAAATATACAGTGGAAATGCAAACTTTGAACAGCTTCAAAAAAAAGAAACATTTGGTGACCACATGTCAAGAGACTATTCCCTGGATTTCATTGTTGTACTGTTGGTCCAAACCAAAACATTTCAATAAGTTGTCCTGGTTCTCAAGTTTTATCCTCAAGCAGACTCTTTCTATCAAGCTACTTTGCAAATCTGCTTTTTCAATCTTCTGAGCAGGTTTGAGAGGGTGGGGGCAGGGGGTGCACACATATATACACAAATTTGTTTTCTCCTGGAAAAAGAAGAAAAAAAAAAGGCCCCAAGTAATTTTCCAACATCCACTGCAATGCAATAACACATGCAGTTGTCAACACACAACAGCATTCAAAATAACTAAGCAATTCCACTACCTGTTTAATGGTCATGACAGACAGGAGCAGCAGAGGTATCTTTAGTTGCCGTCCAGATAAGCTGGGTTTTTTTCTGCTAACACTGTCTATTGGACATGATAAATTATCTTGCTATAGAAATCGTCACAGTGAAACACCTCTCTCCATCATTGCTGGGTAGTGTTAGCACCAGGAAGGACTTCTGCTGCAGTGTTCCTGTGTGAGGAACAATTCCAGGATTCCAGGGTCCTGGTTCTGACTGAGACTGATGCTCTCAACAACAGTCTCTGATGAAATTAGTAGCTCTCAGAATGACTGACTCTATAGGAGTTATTAGAGAAAGAAATTCAGCTCACAAGAAGAGCTGTAATAATTTGCAATATTAATAGTTACTTGGCCGAACACCCATTTCTCACTTCAGTGGATTTGTTGAAGTTGCTCCACATGCTTTCCTACAGCTTTGCTGCTTCACTCCAACAATTCATTCAGGCACACGCTTGCTGGCCACCCTCCCACAGACTGGATCTGTACATTTGACTACTTCAGGGGGAAAAAAAAATTCAAGTGTTATTTGCCTCAAGGCACTTTAACTAAAGATTTACAGACTTTGTGGGTCAGGTTTCAAGTTGCTTTAGCAAACAATTTCAAACCATAGACATTTACCAGAAGATTAGAATTCGTTTAAAACACAGAAGAGGAATCAAAAGCTGAGACATTTTACAAGAAAACAGCACACACTTCTTTCCTCTTGAACTCTTCAAGGGACATCACTCCTGAAAGAGTGAAGCGTGTGCTGGGGGAGAGGGACTGTGTCTCCCCTTCATTCACAAGAATGAACTTCAGTGGTGGACTGCAGAAAGGGAGAGGCAGACTGCCCTCCCACATCTTGAGGCAGGAAAACAGACTCGGCAGTCTGGGATATTTAATAGCTGGGGGAAGAATGCTTTGGTTTTGAGGAACAGATTTTGGCTTGCTTAAGTTATAATATGGAACAGAACACAGTAAAACAATTTTAACCCAGCTATTTCTAGCTTTGGCAAACAAGCTCTACGTTTCATAGAATGAGAGAAAATACTGAGCTGGAAGGGACCCACAAGGATTGAGTCCAACTCCTGACCCTGCACAGGACAGCCTCAAGACTATGCCCCTGAGAGTACTGTACCAACGCTTCCTGAACTCTGCCAAGGTTGGTGCTGTGACCACTTCCCTGGGGATCCTGTTCCAGTGTCCAACCACGTTTGGGTGAAAAACCTTTTCCTGATATCCAGCCCAAACTGTCCCAAAACAACTTCATGCTATTCTCTGGGGTCCCATCACTGGTCACTAGAGAGAAATTAGTGGCTGCCCTCCATTTCCCCTCATGAGGAAGTTGTAGACTGATGAGGTCTCTCCTTGGTATTTTCTTCTTCGAGAAACTATTTCCAAGTTGTGATAGTCCAGTGTTTTATTCTGGTCTCAGCATGTACCACCTGCCCAGCTGAGGTGCCAAGTGAAGGCTGGGCTTCGTGTGAGTTTGACCAGCACCACTTGCTCCAGGCAGAGCTCAGAAAGCACCAAAAGTCTCAGATGCAAGAAGCCAACAGCACTAACCAGTGCTGGGTTCTGTAGAAAGGACACCTGAAAAGAGCTTGAGTTTTGCACAGAAAATGACCATTCTTTCACCCAAAGTGGTAGATATGCTCAACAGGTAGCTCCCCCAGTGACTCAAACTAGTGTAACTGAGACAAGCAACATCCCCTCCCAGTTCACAACACATGAAACACAAGAGACTGGGGAGCACACTTGAGGAGGTCTTTGCGCTGTGAAGACTACAGACCTGCCTTGTCTGCATTATCATAAACTATGTCTCAACATGAACCTGAATTAAAGAACAAAGTCTTTAAGTAACTCAGATACCAGATAGAATTTTTTGTTGTTATTATTCTTAATCAAGCTCTTGGCCTTTTTGGGTTTGGGTTGTTTGGAGGTTTGGGGTGGAGGGCTTGGGGTTTATTTGGTTTTGGGGAATTTTTTTTTGTAGCATTAGAACTAGGAGGAAATGTTTGAGTTCCCATGAGCCAACAGCTGCCCTACAGCATGGAGAATTCAGCTAGGAACAGGCAGAAGAAGAACCTGACCAGGCCACAGTTTTCTCTCACCAAAAGCTTCAGAAACATATGGGGTGAAATTTTTTTACGGTTTTGGGGTACTTTTTACTCCTCTTGAGATCTGAAAAATACAGCTGCTCATTCCTGTTACTAAAAGGCTCTCAGCTTCAAGGTTGGAGTTTTTTTTAAGTCTCAGAGTCCAAAGAGTTCTCGATTGAAATTCAGAAATATGTCAACACAGCTTTCATTAACAAAGGCAAAGAGTAACAGTTTACAAGGAGATTTTGGCTTGTTCCTGTAAATACATAGTAGCTAGTGTCTGTATGCTTTCATCTTCCTCTAATGTTAGGGAGAAGTTGGTACACAAAACGTTACCAAAACATCAGAAGTTCAAGTTCATAAATATTTGGAAATCTGCCTCATTTTCAAAACTAATTGTTTAATCATTAGGACTCACCAAGTTTCACTCTCAGTCACTTTGTTTCACCAAGACTCACAAAACCTTGGGACATGTCTCATTACCCTAAAAATATCACTACTCTTCCACACAACAACGGAAATGGTTAGTCTTGGCTTTTTAATCCATCTGGATGTAAAAAGTAGAGAAACACAACAGCTCTTCTGAAACACAAACCTAATTTCATAGGGAAATAAATATTTACATTTTCCTTTAACATTATGGAATTCCTAGCATCCTGTTTATCAATACCTTAAGGTTTGGAAGTTACTCGCTTTACAGTAAAATGTTTCTCCAAGGACTAAGTTTAAAAGTTACTTTAAAATGAGAACAGCTTTCACATATCAGAAGATAGCCACACAAATTAGATTGGGAAGCGGGGAAGTTGAGCATATGTTTTTCCCCCCCACACAAACAGTGCACATTTCACACTCACATCGCTTTGCTAGTGCTCCCACATGCTACTGGCAGGCAAAGACACAAAACCTTTTGTAGGAATGGTACAACCAGCCAGAATCACACAAAGTCTAATAATAATTAAAACAAATCGTCAAACCCTTAAAATAGGATTTTCAAAGACAACATTGCATCACCTTAATGAAGCTATTTAAAGTAAGCTTTGCCAATTTAAAGAAAGCAGTGCAAGAAAGGTATACATGAGAGAGGAATGCTTTAATTACTTAAATTCACAGCTAGCTCTTACAAAACTGACACATGGGGAAGCCAGGACTGCTTTAATTACCTACATTCACAGAGGACACAAAACTGACACTTGTGGAGGTCATTTGCGATACCCTTGCCTTTGGTGCTCTCAGTTCAACATTCTCAGTAGATTTTAAGCACTAGATGTCATTGTTTTACAGAGGAAACAAAGAATCCTGAACTGAGGTCTTGACAAGCTTATAAAGATGAGGGGTAAAAAGTAATAAACGCCCTTTTTGGAATATTTCCTCCTTCCAAAGTTACTGCGATAGTGGTTCTGACAACATTAAGTTTCATCTTAGGTGCGTAAGCACATGGAAATAAGCTTAATACGTTAAAATACATATAAACTAGGACTATAAAGCTCGTCTTTAAAGGCACACCTCGACTCTAAGAGAGGCTGTTCAGTATTCCTAACATTTCTCAGCTTCCACGCCATCAGCCTCGCTCGCTCAGCCGATGCTGCCCTGGTCATACTCAGGTACACCCAGGAGCGAGCTCCCTCCCCACGCTTTAGCACGCACCACACCGGTGTGGCTCGGGGCAACAATACAGAAACACGGATATTTACGTCAAGCGCTATGTGCAGTCAGACAATCATGTTTAAAAATAGGAGAGAAGAAAATGAGTGTTAATTTCAGGTTGCTCTCTGTCCTGAACTCTTTCGAGACAGGAAGGAGTGTCTTTAATTCAGACTGTCTCGGAGCAAGCGCTACAGAAGTAATTTAGAAGATGGCAAGAAATTATAAGCCTTAATGACAGGAGGGCAACCAAGCCAACCTTTAATTTGGATTGCGAGGAGGGGGCGGTGGCGATACTGCACAGACAAATCTCTGCAAGTTGCCACGATACTTCCTAAAAATAGCAGTCGGCAGCTGCCGACAAAGAAGCAAAGTTTGGGGCCGCGTCCCTGGAGCTGCTGCCGGACGGCGGGGCAGCCCCGCGGGAGCGCGCTGCGCGCTCCGCCGTGCGGGGGCCGCGGCGGGACCCCAGTCTCGGGCACGGACCGGGAGTAACAAGGGGCTGGCACCCAGCAGGACCGAGAGACGCCTCACCTCCACCCATCGCCGGGCTTCGGCGAACGCCGTCTGGAAGTCGCACTCCGCGTCCTCTCTCCCGTCCATGGCCAGCAGCGAGCGAGCGGGGGGCGGCCGGTGCTCGGCNGGCGGGGCCGCGGGAGCCCCGGCGGCCCGGGCCGCCTCCCTCACCTCCGCACCGGTGGGGCTTCCCCGGCCAACCANGAGCGAGCGAGCGGGGGGCGGCCGGTGCTCGGCGGGGCGGGGGCGCGGGAGCAGCCGCTGTCATTCAGCTGCCTCCTTTTAACGCTGCCCGCGCCGCCTCCTNAGGCAGCGCCGCGGTCCCGGGGAAGCGGCTCCACGCTCTGCAGCGTTGTCCCGGTTGGGGATGCAGTCAGAAGCGTTTTCCACAGCTATGGGAGACACGAGAGATCCACACTTTATTCTGAGCGCTTTTCGTACAAGGTGACCGAAGTGGAGGTGCCCAGGCTGAGCTGGAGTCACACGGCTCGGCTTCCATGCTTCCCTCCCCAGCCCCGTTGGCCTCAACTCTGGTTTAGCTCACAGTACGCTCACCAGTGCCCATTGCTCTGGTTCATTCGTGTCCCTGTCCCCGGCACACTACAACAGATTTTTTACGACTCTTCCACCACACACTCTATCCCAGGCTCAGAGCTGAAGCCCGGTCTCAGTACGGCTTGGCCCTTGGGCCTGCGTGGGAGCTGAGCTGAGCTCTGCCCACTGCAGTGACCACAAACGTGGGGCAGGTTGGGATCATGCTGTGCTGCAGCAAAAGGTCATCCACCCTGACCGAAGCATAGGAGCCAGGAGGGAGATGGTTTGCTGGCTGAACACTGTGAAATCCTTTATTCCAATACAGGGGTGGACACATGCTAAGCAGAAAAGTTAAATATCTGGGAAAAGAGACATTTTCTGTAATAGTAATCCACAGCATTAGGCTGTTGGCTTTTGGCTTTGGTTTCTTTGGGATTTTTGGAGTACTAGATTTCATTCTGACACTGTATTTAAGCTCTCTACACCTACCTGAAAGGAGGCTGTGGTGAGGTGGAGCTCAGTCTCTTCTCCCAGGTAACAAGCAACAGGACAAGAGGAAGTGGCCTCAAGTTGCACAAGGGGAGGTTTAGATTGGATATAAGGAAAAGTTTCTTCAATGGAAGCACGGTCAGGCGTTGGCACAAGCTGCCCAGGGATGTAGGGGAATCACCATCCCTGGAAGTGTTCAAAATGTGTGGATGTGGTACTTGGGGACATGGTTTGGTGGTGAATATGGCAATGTTAGTGTATCAGTTGGGCTCAATCTGCTTAGAGGTATTTTCCAACCTTCAAGATTCTACGATCTTTTCCTGCTTGAACTTTTTGTAGTATTTTTTCTTTCCATGTCTTCTCTGTAGGTAAAACTGAGTTGCTGCACACATCTTTTGCTTTTATAGCCCATGGCAGAACATACGTAATTTTTGAAGGACTACTGAGAAAAGATAACTTAAAATTTGTACTACACACAGATTCACTTCTCCTGAGATACTTAGCTGGGAACACATCTTATTTCTGCTTTATAGAAAACCTTCTTAGAACAGGGAAGACGAATTTTAGGAGATCAACAAACCAAGAAACTATTAGCCATCAGTTTCTGCAGTATATGGGAATCAGTGTTGCTGGTGTTACACACAGAGAGGAAAATGCAGTGACTCTGGCTGAAGTAAGTTCCACAGGAGATGTTTGACATTTATTAAAGTTACAAATGCATAGAAGTTATGTAGTTGGCTCCTCACCATGGTAGAATTTGAGACATCTCTGCTATAGAGCCAGCAAGGAACAATATGATAATCAAAGCTGTAATTTCAAAGTTTTTTTCTTACCCTTTTTTCCTCTTCCAAGCCAGATCAGCCACAAGACCAAATACAAATGAAGAATCTGCATTTTTCTTAAGCAGGAAGCCTGAACATCAGAAAACAACCCTCTCATCTCACTATTTAACATCCATGATTACAAAGGTTAAAAATGTCTAAATAAAGAATATATTAGCGGCTGCTGCTGGCTGACATCAGTTTGCATTACCTGAGGTTACCAAACATTTTTCTGGAGAACTACAGCAGCCTTTCTCCAGTTTTTAAGGTCTTTCATTTCATCTAAAAATACAGTGCTTGTCCCCAAGTAGGAGAAAGTAACTAAGAATTCTATAAAACAGGCTTCAAAAGAGGTCATGTTAAAAAAAATTCACATTTCTCACTTATTTCTGGTTGCTTTATTTCACTTCATGACAAATCAAATCAATTTTCTTACAAATGAAGTGTTTAATGTTTTAGATCAAGTAATTCAAGTAATTTGAGTAATCAAGTCATTTGATTAAGTGTTTAAGTAGACTGCACAGAGCACAGCAACTTTCAAGTTGAAGTTACTAAGTAAAAAAAAAGTTCCAACATGTAAATCTCATTCTCAAAGTGAATTTTAAATCAACTGTCACAGATAAATTAACTATGTTAGCCTGAGAAACCAAAATAGTTTTATTATTCCTTTGCACTAACAATGTAAGTCACCAGAGTCCTAGATCAGAGAAAGATTACATATACCAGATATGACTGCTAATTGTTGCTGTCAAAAGTAGCAAACGTAATATTGTTCTACTTGACAAAAATAAACCCTTTCAATGTGTGTGCTCCTAGGGATAAGTCAAGCAACAGTTTACATCATATTCTTTTCAAGGAGAGTTCTACAAATATTTGACACAATAATATTTTCTACCAAGGCAGGCTTCTTCCTTTAAGGAAAGACCATATTTATTTTATAAATGTGGGCTGTTAAGTGTCTTTATTTTCCAAAACATACATTTCAATGTCAGAAAACAACTTTCTTCTTCCCATAACTGAATCATGCAGCCATGATTGAAAGGAAAGGGCACAGTACCAGTTATTAAATTCTTATGATTTCTAAACAAAATGCCTGTAAATAACATGGGAAAACTTGCACCAATATACTTTAAAAAGCTTGAACAATCCTGAGTGCTTAATAGCACACCAGCTCCACTCAGCTAAAATTAATGTAAGAGCAGAGCATGCATCATCTCTTCACTCCTACTCACACCATTTCAGTAAGGTGGTGTGTACAGCTGGCCCAGACTGCAGAGGCTGAAGAGGGATTTCTTGGCACTGCAGCCTGTGGCCAAGCCATGCTCCTCCACACAAGGGTGTCAAGGCTCTGGCAGGGCTGCCCAAGTTAGAAACGATAGCGTTATTTTCCCACGGAGCTTGAACTAATAAGCAGAGATTGTACAGCTTAGGCGATGATGCAGACATTGGGGCATGGCAGAGCTGAAAGTACCATGGGGTCTGCAGGGCTCATTAGCCTCTAATCAGGACCTTGCTTGACTTTACAAGTCAGCCAAGTTCATACCTCACTTCATCTATCCATATTATGCAGGTTCTGTCAATGACAAAGATATTCCAGCAGCTTTTAGATCCTTTTACTTCCAGTGCTCCTCAAGACAGTCACCAAAGCATGCTCTCACAAGCTCTGGAAGGCTGTTACACTGTACATGTCGGGTGAGATGGTATTTCTGCAGTGCAGTCTTTCACAATTTCTAGTAAGGGACCACACAGTGAGCAGATACAGTTCCGCATAAAAACTGGTGCCTTGCTCTTCCTTTGGCATCTCAAAGCAGTGTTCACTAAAATGTACCATCTTACATATTAATAAACCAGAAATTAACACTGAAAATAAAACAAAACAGGGAAACCTTACCCTATAGAACAACTGATTTGAAGACTATGTAGAAGATGCTGAGCAAAACTACAATATTGACAAAATACTAAGAATTCTTATAGGTAAGTTTTTACTTAAGATTAAAGATGTATTTTTCAGTGTGACCGCAGAAAACCCCACCCCAAATTTACTATTCTAACCGTATTATCCTCTGTCCTCAACTTGTCTAATCAGTCCTCGTACTCAACAAGGAGCTCCATTTCTTAAGGGATTTTGCAATAAACAGCTGTAAAAAAACAGAGACTGTCCATCTGTTACTTAAACCCACTGAAATCTTATGAACATTGAAGAGCATATATGGTGAGACCATTTCCCTCGAGTAGACAATTGATGTAGCTAGTTTAACAGCTTTGAACTGCACTTCCTCTCTTTCCTCACCCTCCTCCCTATCCTAAAAGGGCCTTATCTATATTAACTATGGCTTACTTGAAAGGTAATCCTCCAAGTCACTATTAGCTTAAAATATGCAATATTCCAATTCAGTGGTGACAACCTTTATTTGATTTTTCTGGTATTAGCAAGACAACACAGCTGGTTTGGTTACTAAACCCTCTGATTTTTATTTAAAAACAAGTTTCAGGGCTTTACTAATGAGCACGGCAACATGAAGCAATTCTTAAAGATACTGCATTTTATTGGGGTGAAATGCAAAAGCTTCAAAATAGAAGCTCGTTAGTGTCGTTCTTCTTCCTCACTTTTCCAACCAGCTCACTTACAGAAAACACTGTTGTTACTGGGCTCTCCAGGTGACATGTTTTAGACAGACACTCCAACTTTTTCTTTAGAGTGCAAGAGATGTTCTAAAGTGATAAGACAGACTCCCAGGCCTCCTTCTTTTCTATAAAGAAGAAAAACTTTGCCAGACTGCTTCTGGCATAACCCCATTCATTTTTCCTGCAATGACAATTGATAGAGAATGAAAGCTCCCTCTGGGACGCAGAGGGTTCAGTTTCCTTTGGCAGCAGGTTTGATTGGAAGCAAACCTAAATTATTCCACTTCAAAGGAATGAATAAGGAGTATTTTTCTGGAATGTCAAAAACATTCACATTAACCCAAAGCAACCTTCACAAGAATCCTAAAGTGTTAAGACTGCTTAGCAAAAAAAACTGAACCCAAAACCAAAACAAGAAAACCAAACCCAAAACAACCACAGCGTTACTATTCAGGTATAGAAATTGGTCAACAGTACCTTAAGATCAGTGACTGTAGTGGGAGGGATGGCACAGGGGAAAGGTATCACACAGTGTTCAGTGATACCACCTGACAAATTTACAATAGATACTCCTACAGGGGAGAAAAGTGTATGACCATCATGGCTACCTTAAAATCTCCAGTCTGTTTCTGCTGTTGCTGAACAAAACTTCATTACAACAATCATCAGTTTTCTATCATTTATTTCAGTTAGGTGAGGTACTTCACATTGCTGTGTTCACCTGTGTGTGCCCTCCACAGTCCTACCATTTGAATTAGTTAATGTGCCTTTTCAGAGGAAAAAATCCACGTCATTTTTCCACATATACAAATAGCAAACATTGGTTTAACTGAAGTTTTTTGACAATTTATTAACATTATTAGACTTGAGAAACAAAGTGAAGTTTTATTCAAAATGTAAACATTAAGATAATTTTAAAATGTTAGTGCCCACCAACAGTAAGAATAGTCCTTTTCCTGCCTTTTTTCGTCCATATATTTATTTATAAATAATGCACTGAAAAAGGTCTTTATCATTTGAGTCACCTGAAGAAGTTCTTATAACACTCTTGCACCATTATAAATAAAAGATGGAGATAGCCTCATACTCCAATGGTTTTCACCCATTACCATACCACATACTCCACTCAGAACGTTACCTGTGCATGATACAAATAATAATCCTGCTCTGAAGTAGCTCATCATTATTCGAAGGAAATATCACAGACAATAATTCCCAAAACTTTTAAGGGGATGGAAGGGAAAAAACCCACCACATAGAAATCTTGCACAAAAAGCATGCCTGTATAGAAATACCCAAAGTTGCTGTAGGAACAAGCAACAAAATATAGCAAGGACAAATTCAAAGTTTATTCCACGTATGCTACAATTAGTCAAGATGTTAGGGAAGTATCAAAATTTGTACTATTAACATATGGCAACAGTTTTATTCTTACAATACATTGCAAGAGAGTAGTCTCACTGGAAAAGGCTTTTAAGCTGCAGACAGTGCAATTGCATTAAATCTTAATTCTTCTGGGTCACGTTCCATGAATTTCTTGCAAACTTCTATTGCATCCTAGGGGGAGAAAAGTACAAAAAGACCCCAAAATGAAAAACAGTATAAATCATATTTATTATAAAAAACCAAACAAAACACAGCTGAAATATGAAGATATGCTTTATCCAAACTATGCTCAAAATGGATTTTTACATGAAGGTTTACTAAATGTGACAAGCCTACATAAACTGTATTTCTGATGTGAGTTACCACTATTCAAGATTACTTACAGTGCTCATATGGGCAGCGTAAAAGAGCAAAAGTTTTATGCAGGACCTTAGCAATGATTTTTGTGACTGAACATTACTTTGTGCAGCAGATGCGTTGCTTCTGTGACTTTGTAAATGCATCTCTGAAGTTTGCCTTAACTAGTACGGCTGCCTTTAGAAATTTTTCCTTTGTTTCAAGATGAATCTAAGCTGGGTGGGGTAATTGAAAGATTTTAAGTAATTCCTTCATCTAGTCTAGCTTTGGGGTGCAATCTGGAGAACACATGTTATCAGTAAAACAGGAAAAAGCCACATATGAAATAAGAAAAGATTTATCCAATTTCTTCCCCTGTCCAAGCAGGCACAAATTGTTTGCAAACTTTACAGACATTAGTCTATGCTTCTAAACTATAAAATAATTTTGGGTTTTGTTTGTTTTCGTTTCTCTGGTGTCTTCCTTTTGTAATGCTAATCCAGTCTGGATATCATAAAAGTCAGATCTATGCATTGCCTTCTCTCAGCTTCAACTTTGCATCATTCTGTGGAGATGACAGTTTATTCTCCCAACTCAGTGTATCCCTTTCCAATTTATTTCTCAGCTCATGACACAAAGAAGCACCCAAAAAAAGCTGTCAAAGTGGAGAAAAATGATTATTAGCAAGGGTCAGAAAGGAAACCAACTTCTGTCTAGCAGTGACACCTATCAAACTATAATGAAAGCAAATGAAAGAGAATGAAAAATTTTAAGTTTTCAATCTGCTAACCTCTTCTTACATGTACTGTTTGAAAGGAGCAGAGGTATATGAAAATCTAACCACAGAAGATAAGTCAGTCTGATCTTGTGTAATAGTCAACCCTTCTGACATTTCTTACGTTATGATATTCTCATCCAGAGCCACAACGTTAGTGTTTCAAAGTATCTCTTTTCAAAACTGAGTAAACCTAATTTTGCCTCACCATTCCACTTGCTATATTCCTCATCCAATCAGAAATATAGCTAGACATGTATAGGTATTTTCATATATCTATTTTATAAATTTTGTGGAAATACAGCAAGAATTTTTTATAACACCATTTATTAAGAAGTCCTACCTCTAAAAAAGAATCATCGCTGGTTTCCCCATGGTTTATTGGAAATGGCTTACGCCCATCTGTTGAAAGACAAAGTGGGATTGATCAACACATTTATAAAACTATAAAAGCTTCATTTTTCTAGTTAAAAATATTTAAACAGAATTTTTGTACTTCACTTTCAAAAATGTTTTCTCATTTTTCATAGAGATCACACATGCAGCTAGCTCTTCCCTGGTCTCTCCACTGCTGACTGCTTCTACCACTATCATTATATACAGTCTGTTATTTTTAAAAAATAATCCAATCAAAAAGATTAAATATTTTTCAATATTTAATTTGAAAACGTCAACACTGTAAGTTGCTATTGTTTTAATGCTGGCATAGTACTTCAGTTTTTCAAGTAGAGTAGAAAAAATTCAGCTACGCTTGATGGATTTACACAGACAGACAGCTGTATGTCTGTGGTGTTTGACAGCTGTGATCAGGGATTCCACGGCAGACCAGAGTAACAAATCCACCATTCTCAAGAGTCTGGCATCACTGAAAATGTTTCTGTCATTTAAAATAAATTATCAAACAAACCCAACACCTCTAAGTATTCAGTACTTTCACAGCATTTAAAGAGGGTTGCTATAGATACTTCTTTCTTGGATTTCGAATAGAATAATGCTTGTCGTTCTCAGCATTTTAAAAATAATTTCATTCATATAAATATGCCTCAGGTTACTTGCAAAGAGGTAACAGTAAGAAAACCTATGTCAGGGTATCCTAAGTATCTGCTAAACCACTTTTGCTAAATCCACTTTTGGCTCTGTCTTCCCTATGGAGGTAAGCCTCCCTGGGGAGGCTTTTCCCTCCCCAAAGATGCCATCAAAGTTGACAACACTTCCAAACTACATTTTCTGTAACTAAAAATAGATTTGATGTTAGAAAACTTATGGATTTACATGAACAAGATGTTGTTCATTACTGTAACTACCAAGACAGAAGATACAAAGTAAAACTCTCAGAAAATGCCAGGGAAACAGAAGTGAATGCCGTGCACTGTTGCAAGCTAAGTTTACCTCATTTTTTGGGCTTTTTTTATGTCCATATTGGCAGAACAGCATTTTAATTTCATGTGCCTATAAATAATGTGTTTTCTATGACAAAAACATCATAAACATTTCATATCCATGTGCTTCCTTAGCATTTTCTGCATGCCAAAGCCCACATGCTGCCCACACTGTCTGAAGCCAGTGAATCAATTGAAAAACTTTCTTCATTTTCCTACTTCTAAATTGGGGTGTTTTTTGCTTCCTTCTGCTGGTACAGAGGGAAGTTATTTTAAGAACAAAAGAAATAGTACTATTGGCATTCCACTGTACAGCAGAGCCAAATGCCTTTTCTTTTTCTAATTTTTTATTTTAAGAAAAAATTCAAATGGGGTTTCTCTCACATCATACCATAGAAAATAGGTAAATATGGTCATCATAGTATGTAGTCTGCTTTTTAAGCAGCATAAATTAATTGACAATGAAAATGTATCATGGAAATAGTAGTACACAACTAAAAAAAGAGCAAGTCATCCCTTATGCCTTGAAATTTAGAGCCATAAAATAATTATATTGCATCCTACAGTACTTAGCTTTTTGATCTAGTCCACAGACAGATACACAGCATCATAAAATATAAAAATGTGTGCGTATGGATTATGACTTACCCCTGGTAATACCCCTTAGATCAACTTAATATTAACATAAGCACTTCTTACATACTGCTTATGCCCCATGTTGTGATTCGTTACCACCTGTTAAGGGCATTGTTTAATTACTTGCTGATTTTCAAAAGATGAAAATCATATAACCATAAAATACTGCAAAAATTACGTTAGGAAAGATCAGTGACTTGCAGTTTTTAAATGCTGATCTGCTTGCTGGTTTTCTGAAGGGCCTGCTGGAAAACCTAGTTGCCCAGCAACATATTTAAGACTGGAGTCATTAGAGAATATCTGAGCAAAACTAAGTGCTACACAGTCTGAAGAGGGAAAAAATAGCTGTATTTCAAAAAATAAGGACTCCTGTTGTACAGTTAACTGTCTATTGACCACAGAAAGAAGAGGAAAAACATGACAAGACTATTACAAATGAGTTGCAGAATATTATTATCTCTTAGTACCCTGACAACATACTTGGAGTTTAAACAGTATCACACTACTTAATAATATAGCTAACATTTCTGAAGTGGCACACAGTTAATTTAATACTTCCACAAGCAATTCAGGAACATAAATATAACAAATGTCCTGTGAAATTTTGAGTGTTTATCCATTTTTCTTGCTTTCTGTCCTTATAAATGCCAGCAAAAGTTTTGAGGTAGTCTAGTATTCTGTACCATTTTAGCTTAATAGGATGGAGTTGAGGGAAGGAGAAAAAAAAAAAAAAAAACCAATAGGAAGAAGGCTGCAGTTGTTTGAGAGAAATCCCCAGACTACTAAAAGCAGATTAAAAGAACCTAAGCCCTACATAACATCAATAAATCCCTCTGAAACTTTTGACAGTTAACAGCATCACTACTTGTATTTGTTTCAAACAAATGGAGAGTGGATAAAAAGTGTTCTTACCCAATTCATAGAGATGACCACCTACATTAACTAATGCAATGAAGTGAAGATCTACTTTTTCATCTAAACTTGGTGCCTGCAAGACAAAACAAGACAAAAAGAAATTGTGTTTACTAAAACTCTTATCGTTACATGATTAATGAGCACGTATCACCATAATATACAAAACACCTGGACAAAAGAAATCACAATTGGGAAGCACATTCTGGATCTATACAGAATGGCAAAAGTCAAGTGAGGAACATTTTGGAATATAAAGAAACTGTCTGCAATGCATATATCAGTAAGAATCCATGCAGTAAAGTATCTGGAAGTATTTCTGATTATAGCTCTACATAAAAGCTTTATTTTTCATTACTGAATTAAAAGTAAAATCAGCTCAAATATATAAACATCAAAAAAAGACTTTCATATAAACAACACCCTTCACTAACCTATCTCCCATAACAAAATGACGCCAACTCTAAGCCTGTAATATCTTAAAAATGAAAATATTCAAGTGGTCAAAATAATTTTTTTCCTCATAAGCCAACGCCAGTTAACCAGTTCCCTATTCACAAGCAGTCAAAACAAACACATCTTAGGTGGGGAGGAAAGAAAATAACCAGAGATGCCCAAACTGAATTTTCAAAGTGGCATCATACTCATCACACCCAGTAAGGACTGGAGTACAGTGACAGCACCAAGTGACATGACATAAAAAATGGTTACTGTTAGTAAAGATCTACCTTGGCCAGTGCTGTGTTGGCAACTACAGCAAGCAAAAGCTTTAGCAGAAGATTGATGGGCATGCACAGCGTGCTGCTCCATCAACACGTTCCCAGCCCGCTGAGCAGTGGTGTTTGAACTTGTGAGCCAAAAGTTCTGTCATCACTTTTGAGCCAAAAGCTCTATCATCACTATTGTGTTCAATAGCAATTGATGGTGTTAATTCCTTATCAGTCTGCCCAGGCCACATCTGAACTTTGATCCACAATTTAAGATGATATTGTTCAGAGCAACTGGGGAAAAAGACTTCAGTTTTTCTTCATTATCAAGAATCTGACTTGTCTGAAAATGTATTTCATGCCATTTTCTTTCATCTTTTAATTACTGCTAGGCTTACATGAATTTCCTAAAAGACTAAAAATGTAAAAACTTTCTAGAAACAGATTAGAGTGTAAAGTAAGTTTTAGAACCTCAAAGTTGTATCATCTTTTCAAGACTGGGTTCAAAATTTCCTTTTTGATGATGGCCATGAAAAAAGACTTTAAAAGATGATCTAAATTGAAGATATTTGGCAAATAACCAGAACAACAGAGTGAAGGACAAGAAGTCACCACAAATCCTTCAATACATTAAGAAGGCAAAAGAATGCAGCACTATGTAGGAACTGCCAACAGCTTACAGAAATTCTATGTAGCAAGTTCAAAAATGAGAAAAAAATAAAAATAGAACAAAAAACCACACAACTTCCTCTCACTCTCATTTGCGATTTAACTCCATGACCAGTTAAAAGTGTGAAAGGCCCAAATACCCTGTTTCATCACCGTTTCAGAAAGCCTAGAATAGAGAAAAGGCATTCTGGCCGCTAAAGACGAGCCATCTATCAAAGGGACAAGAGGATCCTTCCACCAGAAATTCAAGCAGTCTAAGTGAAATGGCCTTTGATAATTTTGTTTTACAGAAGACCAAACAGAGCCAGGACTTAGCAAAACCAAGCAGCCTCAAGAACTTGACTACCCCAGCTGCAAACTTCAAAGGACCACAGGTTCCCGTAAAACCACACAAGACAGTAGGTAACATCCAGTGGCACCTTGTTGTTACTGCTATTGGTCACCCAACTTTTTACAGACATCTAAACTGTAGGGCTACAAAAGTGTGCAGGCAGGCAAGGCTGAGCATCCTTGTCAAATCCCACATTGTCACCTAGTTGCCTTCATAGACCTATGACTTCACAGCCGTTCACTTATCCATTAAACATATCAACTAAGAAATCTAGGTTTAAGGGATTTCAGGGTTAGGGGAAAGACCACTGCCAATTAGTCGCACTTTATGAAGGAAGTGGCTTAACAATTTCAAGAACATACTCTACCTGGGCTCAAGGTGACATGAAGTAGAAGAGTACATCATTACTTCAGAGGACTTTGAGATGTTCAGGATTTGATTTTGACGACAGTTAGAACAAGATATAGTTGCCCTTTTGACCATTTTGGGGGTTATGTTCTTTGTCTAATTCTAATAAACACCATTTCTCTAGAGAGACACAATTGGCATGCTTGGAATGCTGAGTCTATATATAGCAAGAAGATGGATAAGGAAGCCATCAAAAAAAGCATGATTGACTTTTCATAAAGTTTACTTAGAGACAGACTCCTATAGAATCCTGCTGAGTTTTTGTACATGACTAATCTAAATAACATGCTTTCATTGTGCTATTGCCATAAACTGTGAGAAATGCTGTGTTTTTACATTTTTAATTCCCCAGCCTCAGAGAGAATGAACGTGCCATGCCATTATTAAGTTTTCTACCATATGTTGTAATGTAGGCTGTCTCCTTCCATTGATATTTCTTTTCATCTAATCTAGGTAGCAGTAAAGTTGATCTGTTACATTTTGTGAAAATTAGGATTTCAATGATTTTTGACAGAAAAATATTTGCATAATCATAAGCACAGAGAAACAATAGGGTCTGAATAGTCACAATGACCTAAACTTTGTATTATAAAAATCTGTTGCTTATAACTTAGGCAAACAAGTAACTGGCTTAAACTTTCCCAATGTGATGAATCTGATTCAAAATCCCTCCACCCCTCCCCTCCTTAGGGAAAAAACTCCCAACACATCCGTATGTGTGCAAACACACTCACACACGCAGATACCACATGAAAAGCCTAGTCAGGCCAGTTTCCACTTCACTGGGAAGCTCTAAAAATTCTAACACTTGAACCAGAAGATTTTAGATTTCAAAGGAATGGAAAAAAAGAGGGAATGTCAGCTCCAGGGAGATGTCTTTTGTGGCCTCCTTGAAAAGTTCCACCTTTGGCCAAGTTTCCAAGTTTCTAATAAAGTGTCTATGTCAATGCTTAAAAGAACAAGGAGCATAGCTTCAAGAAGTCTGCCTGCCCGTTCATCACGAGGTAGTATTGCTTAAAACAGTTACAGAGGATTTTCTCTTGATTACTCTTCTTGTCAAAGACCACAGTAATGCAGACATCAAGTGTTGAGATGACCGATTCCTCTAGATTTTTCACTTAAAAGCCTAGTCAGTGTGCAAAAGGAGAAAGCACATTTGAAGGACCACAGGTATGAACCACAAGGAAAGAGAAAGACACAGGAGCCTAAATAAGGTCATTGTCCAGTCAGGATTTGGAACTAACCTATGGGATTCAAGACATTTTTCAAGTCTTCTGAAGAGCTGTCATGCTGAGTGCAGAAAATTTATACTTCTCTCCTATCCAGGAAAGACAGAAAGAAGACAAATACCAACATTTTGAGTAGCTTACAGAAGCTTATGTTATGGTTGCAATCACAGTACAAGAAGTAAGTTTTGGTAGTATGGGTCAGTAGACATAATTTTTCCAATTTATCTTTCCAACCTAAAAACATGCTGAAAGATAAAAACCAGAAGACTTGAAACTGGTTTAAAGAAGAAAAATACAAGAAGTTCAGTGCTCAAAGTGATGGTTCTAAGAACATCAGCTCAAATGTAACTTTTCTGCAAGGAACTAAGGTAACATTCAATGATAATAATATAGGATATGTTCATGAATACAGGGTTTCACACACAAAAGAGACAGCCAAGGTTGTCTGCCCTCTAATTTTGGATACCACATTAAAAGCACTTAAATATCAGAGTCCTGATTTTTCAGAGGATTTGACTGCCTTCTCTGCTAACCGGGACATTCAAATTGAATAATAAACAAGTGCTGACCTCTGTGAGAAATCAATTTTAATTGACTTGTCTCAGGTCAATACCCATTATAATACCCAGTTCATGCTATTGAAACAGAACCTCTACATTTCTTCTTCTCTTCTCTTCACTAGCAGGTTTCAAATCACTAATTAAAATGGCACTTCCCAAAGTTTTTACAATAGAAATGATAACCCTTTCTACTCCTTCTTATATGAAAAAATTCCTTTAGTTTTACATTTCACCACTGCATGCTGCCCTCTCCCCATGAACTAAACCAGTCTATTTGTTGCACTAACCTTCAGAAACTCAATGGTACACCCCATATCACTGTTTGCTCTATCATATCAGCCTGTCTAATAAAGTATATTTCATCACCTGCACAGTTTATCTTGCAATGCACTTAAAACATTATCCCAATCTAAAAGTTGGTATTCAATTTTCATGCATTTGAAATCCTCAGATCTTCAAATGTTGCTAAGTCAAAACAAAACTGCTTATCAAATTTGATGTGCAACTAGTTTCTTTTCCCCAAAGCTTCATTTCTGGGACAAACTTACAACTGGGGAAAAAAAAATCGTCTTCCTCTCATGGATCCACTGGACAAGCCTCACCACACCCCACTTAAAATTTATTTATGATAGACCACATTATAAAAGCAGAGTCAATGTTACATGACAGTTTTCAGGCAATTTCTTCTGACTACATCTTGTATTTTTATTATTCCCTGACACTTGTTTTTGAAAGGAAAAAGCAAAGCAAGAAGCCTCACAAACCAGTTTAGCAGAATGTTTTGCAATACAGGTAGTGACTGGGAAAAAGGAAAAAAACATCACTTGGTGTTAAGTCAAGAAACGGGCATCAGGAGTCTCTCAGGTTACGGAAGAAGAGTACTGAAGACTGATAGGGAAAAGACAGTTTTGCAGAACTTTCAGGAATAAAAAATTTCAGATACATCCAATTGAAAGATCACGATAAAAGCAGCTGCAGAGTTAAGAGAAGAAAAAACCTTAGGGATTTAACTATACAAATTTACTCACAAGGAATTACAAGAAGCCAAAGAAAAACACATCCAAAAAAGAGGATTACACAATGGAATACTAGTATGGTTTAGATTCAATAAATTCTGAAGTAAAAGGCAAAAAGTGATGCAATTGCTGCTGAGTAGATCAGATGTCTGTAACTTTCGTTTTGCAGCATGGGATGTGCTTGGGCAAATATACTCTGCAGGACTGTGAAAGGCATTTAGATCTCGGTTGAAGTACTGCAATTAAAACAAAGACCATTGGAATGACGATCACAAGTTTTAGCAAGATTATTTCTGGCTCTCTCTCACAAAACAGTGACATCTCTATTAATATCCAATATACTGCAGTGAGTTTACAGTGCTTGAAATGCTCTGGAGTTTCACAGTTGAACATACACAGCTAATTTAGCCCAAGGTATCCCTTGCCCAGAACAATGAAAAAGAATTTCTATGAGAAAGGTGCTGAGGGACTGTCTTGAGTGCTGGCACAAAAACAGACAAGAAGTTTCTTTACCAAGCATTGCATTATGTATTTTCCTATTGCTGCCATGGTAGACAAGCTGTCTCGAGCTTATTACCTCTATATCCCCAACCACAACTGGAATACATGAGGCTCAGGCGAGGTACAATTCCAAGCTGCAGGACAATAGCATCTGATTTTGCATGGGAGATTGTCAAGTAAGAAGGTGGAATTCAGAGATAGGCTCTATCAAGGATCGGAGTATCTGGATACAGAGTGTTTTTACAAATCTTTTAAATCTATAAGTAAGAGGGATTATTCATCAGTATGCTGCTCTAAATAGGTATTTCCTGATTTTTTCTTTAAAGAACAGTAACTTTAGTCTGAGCTAGAAAATAAATGGAAGAAACCAAAGAGTATGTTTTCAAATTTGAGAAATTTCAAATTTGAGAAATTTGTAGGAAAGATTTATAGAATTAGGAGATTAGTTTGATATATAAAGGGCAGCAAAACCTAAAGCAAGCAGAGATACTAAAAGAATAGATGAGCTGGAAGAGAAAATGACAAGGATTGAGGAAAAGTCAACATTACTAAACAAGCTAGCTTATCTTAAAAATTTGCCAAATCTACAGCAATTTATCAGATTTGTACAGAACATTTCAGGACAGTATTTTCAAAATTTTTCCCCTCCTATTATATGTTCTTAACTCATCTGGAGACCTACTCTAAAAAGGTGTATTGGGTCTGGCTGAGATGGATCTCATTTCCCCACAGCAGCCCTCACAGTGCTGTGCTTTGCATTGGTAGCTGGAAAGGTGCTGATAACAACCCAGTCCTTAGGCTGCTGCTGAGCAGCTCTGGCACAGCATCGGTGCCCTCTCTCCACACCCCCAGCAGGAGGATGGGGGTGGGCAAGATCTTGAAGGGAACACAGCCAGGACAGCCAACTCGAACTGACCAAAGGGATATTCTGTACCACATGAGGTCTGCTCGGCAATACAAGCTAAGAGAAAGGAGGAGGAAAAGGGGGCAGGCATTAGTTATTTCAACGTTTGTCTTCCGGGCCAACCACTACACATACTGAAGACTTGCTTCCCAAGAAGTGTCTGGACATCCCCTGCTGACGGGAAGTAGAGAATAAATCTTTTGTTTTCGCCTGCTTTCATGTGGAGCTTTTGCTTTACTGAACTGTCTTTATCTTGACATATGAATTTTTTTCTCTTATTTTCTCCCCACCCTGGCCTGAAAAGCAAGGGAGTGACAGAGCAGCCTGGTGGGCATCTGATGTCCAGCCAAGGTCAACCACCACTGAAGTCAAGGAAAGTTTTCAACTAGGAAAAGTGCTTTTATTTAAGGAACCTAGATAAAGTCTCCCAGCATCAAAACTTTGCTCTAAATTTTGAAACAAACTTTTTTCTGTCTGTCAATGTTTTAGTAGTACAAATGTACTTAGAAGTACAAAAAAGTTCAACTCTATTTTAAACACAATATACAGGATGTTCCCCCCCCTTAAATTCAAGAGCATAGATTTCTTAATAAAAGCAAAACTAAAATGCTCATACTTTTCTCATACACCGGCCTCATGCAACGCTGAGCAGTTCAGCCTCTTTGTACACACAGCAGAATGATCAGAGCTGTACTAATACTACTTGAACATTAAATATTACCTTGTCATTCCAATTTTACCAAGCCAACTGAGACAGCTGTAATGCAAAAAATGCTGTCTGGTTTCT
This sequence comes from Platysteira castanea, assembly GCA_013397175.1. Taxonomy (NCBI): domain Eukaryota; kingdom Metazoa; phylum Chordata; class Aves; order Passeriformes; genus Platysteira; species Platysteira castanea. The sequence goes on along the minus strand of VYXC01003154.1, from coordinate 490,254 downwards.
TGCATATTAAACTAATTTACAAATAGGTCGTGTGTTCTTAATTCTCTTGTAAGGCATGTTATACAAAAGTGTAAAGATGAGAACAACATTTAGTTACCAATACATATCAGACTACATAGTATTCACAGATAAATCTTTGTGTATAGGCCTTGCAATCTTAATCCATCAGATAAAGACAGGACATCAGGTGAGTTAAGGCATAGTATATTAAAACTTTTTAGTGGCAAGCTTCTGTTTTGCCAAATACCGTTGTATTGAAAGCTAAACTAATTTTCTGAACATTTTTAAAGCAAATGTTCACTACTAGTGGATGAGGACTTGTTTTTAGACATTTTTTGAAGCTAACAGAACTCTCAACTTGATTTTCTGCTATAATGACATCAGGTTATGCTGTAATGTCCATCCTTGGATAAGTCATCATTTACTTACTGTTGAAGTAAACTCATGTTCAATTAATGCTTTTGTTCTAGGCAGGCACACTCAAGCTCAAGTCTCCTTCAATAAGTCTTTTCTTAACAACAAGCACAGAAAAGTCAAATTCAAACAAGATCCCGGTTTCAAATTACAGAAATATGACATAGAATTTTCCAAGGTTTGCTAAACAATAAAATCCTCAGGTAAAATATCAGATGTTTGTCAAGGTCAGCGAAACAAATGGGGGGTAAGAAGCATGAGTTGGGAAGAATTTGTCTGCGCTTAACTCCACGCCTCCTCAAATCCCGAAATATTTAACTAGCTCCAAATGATAACATCAAGAATGTTCCATAGTTCTGAATATTATACGAGAGCTAGATACTTAATAAAAGCAATTGCTATTCACATGAAGAGAAAGGAGTCTGGGAAAAGGCCTCATCTTGAGGTATTTTTCAGGATAAAAATACAAAAGCTATAAAGAAGTGGAAGCATTTGATACTAATTTTCAAATAGCATTAAAACATTAAGGATTTACACATGTGCAAAGACATCTGAATGATAAAGAAAATTATTTGGACCACAGTTAGAGTAGTTATTTCACCTCTGTAAAAAATCCATATATCTCAAAGAAGAATTTCCAGGAATACAAATGAAACACGACCAGTATCAAAGAATGATAAAAATAAAATCCAAGTCCCAATTTTGCATTTAAGACCATTTACTTCTACATATCAAGATTCATTTTTTTATTCATGTATGCACTAAAAGTGTGATCATTCCTTAAAAGCAGGATGAAATACCACAAAAAGACTCTTTAAGTTCAGTGTTTCTGCTGGTGGCCATCAGACCATTTAGAAATATTGGCTATTCTGTACAAACAATTTTTTTTTCCAGATTTTCAAGATACATTTGTGGTCTGTGAATGAAGAGGGAAAAAAGTTTAAGCATTTGACGGCAAGCTTTCCTTATTGGAACATCTTCACTTTCAACTACAATGTTTGCCTACAAACTAGATAAAGAAGCAAGATGTCAAGCGAGAAAGTAACCAGCCCCTTGGCATTATAGGAAACATTTTATCTTTACTGAAATACCTGGGACCATTAACCAAGAGTTGGTGAAAGAAAAGGAGACTAGGTTTAGGATATGAGAACATAAACAAGGTCTCAAACACAGAAGAAATAATACTACGTGGCAAAAACATAGAAGCTCCTTGGTTTAGCAGATCCAAATGAAAGATCATGAAGATGAGGTGAAAAGAAGAGGCTGGATGTAGAGCCTATGGCAAAAAAAAGCGCCACTTCATGAAAGGCAAACTTCTTCTATGCCTTGAAAATGATTTGGCATATGTATGGAATCAAAAATACCTGGACAGCAAAGCATGGAATGATGTACTTCTGCTGTCTGACACAGTGGAAAGGGCAAAAATAAACCAGGAGGAAAGAAATCCTAAGAATGGTTGAGAAAAGACCCCAACAAAAAATGATGCCTTGAAGACTCAAGTTACACGGCAGAAGGCCAGTGGTGTCAGAGTAAGAAAAGACTGAAGATGGACTACACTTACAACAGAATGAAGCCCGACAGATGGAAGGCGTATCAAGGGCCGCCACCGACGCAGACGGATTGACGGACTGGGAGCCTTTGCAGGACCTACATGATTACGTTTTGCCCAGGAGAGGGATGCAGAGTGACACAATGGAGAGGCCTTCGTTCTGCTGTGGCTAACCTGAGGCTGCGATGAGCATGGTGGTGAAGACAGCGAGGACGATGACGACTACATAAACATTAAAAAAGAACATACTTAGCCCACTTGAAATAGCATCTCTGCAACTGCAGCAAATAGCAACTGCAAAAATGTCCACTACTGAATATACCGTCCTTTAACTGCTTAAATCACACAGACAATAACCAAGAATGTGTTGAATTTGAATGAGAAGACAAAAAAACACTGCAAATAAGCAAAGACATTGTTCAAATCTGAAGTTTATAGTCAGATAAGCTAGAGGTTATTCACACCCAGGGAACGTCACAATATGAACACAAATAAACTGACTCATTCAAGAGACAGAGTGTTGGAAAGTGAGGACGGAGGGGATTTAAACATCATTTAATGGAAGGAATAGTCAAGAACAGAGAATGAATCAGTTTTGTCTACAGCTACAAAAGCTGTGAGCAACAGTTCTTTGGCAATTTGGGAAAGCTAGATTGTGCTACTCTGGGATTTAAAATGAATCAAGTAACTATGGTAACATAACCCAGAGTTTCTTTACTGTTCTAACACAAAAGGAAAGCAAAGGAAAAGGGAAGCTTACCGTGGTGAGGTATGCAACTTCCTAAGTTTTTCACCTATTCTTCTAAAATAGCAGGCCAGTGGCAGTACTGCCATTAACACTCAGGATCCCTTTAGTATCCGTGGAAGCAGTAGGACTATGTTAAACCATTCAAATTGTTACTATTAGAAGAAAGACCATAGAAGTATTAAAAATGACTCTCAGCTCCAACTGACAAAGTTATAGTAAATATATTAAGACCAGAAAGGACCATTGTGATGATTTAGTTTTGATCTTCTGTCCCACACAGGCCACAGGACCAAACAAGTTTTGCTTGGATCAGAGCATACTCATAAAACAAAAATAAACATTCAAGCGTAACAATTTCTTTTTACTACTGAAAAAAATCAGAACAAATAAAAATTTCAGTCAATCCTGTGTATAGCTACAGAGACAATAAGCAGCATATTCATACAGTTTACTAAAATTGATAATAAATGAAAGTGCAACCTTTTTAGTCCTGTTCAATGATGACATAACATGAACAATGGATTACATTATTCATCTGGCCACGATGCCAAACCAGGAGCTCATCTTCAACATTTCACCCACTATTATTTTCCCCTCTTAGAATATATAAAAATTCCCAGTGTTTTCTTCAGCCTTTCAGAGAACCCCTCGCCCTCTGTCAAGAAATAAAGTTGTCTTTTGTGCTAATTACACAGCTTTTATTTGGCCTCAGAAAAACACTGAAGCTAATCTAAAGGGCAATCCAGATTGTCCTGTGTTGATGTCTTATGCTTTACTATCTCTTGATCTTTTTCCACTGCCTGTAGGTTTTGGGGTGTATTTTAATCACAGAATCATGGAATGGTTTGGGTTGGAAGGGCCCACCTTAAAGATCATCTAGTTACAACTCCCACCATGGGCAGGGACACCTTCCATTACAACAGGTTGCTCAGAGCCCCATCCAAATTGCCCTTGAACATTTCCAGGGATGAGTCATCCACAGCTTCTCTGGGCAACCTCTTCCATTGCCTCACCACTCTCACAGTAAGGAATTTCTTCCTAATGTCTAATCTAAACCCACTGTGTTTCAGTTTGAAGCCATTCTCCTTTGTCCTGTCACTACATGCCCTTGCATAAAGTCTCTCTCCAGCTCTTGCAGGCTCCCTTCAGGTACCTGGAAGGCTGCAATCTGGTCACCCCGCTACTGTCTTCCACGTCACTGACAGATTGTATAATAGTACAGGTCTTAGAACCAATCCCTGCAGAGACCCACAAGCAAGCACAGAAACTCATCACTGACACCCCCCTTATCTGCACTGAGACCTGCCAGGTTAGGGCAGGCAGAGGAGAAATTGCAGTTCCTTAACATATGTTCCAAATTATGCATTCAATGGAATGACTCCAATAGGGGCTATGAAAACCAAGTATTAGATAGTTTCCCTGAAAAAAAATTATTTTCACTCTTAGCAGTCAAAATAAGTCACCGTAGTGCCAGTCAAAACTATTTACTTTCTTTGTATTATTTATTATTTTTGAAGCAACTAATCTTAACTCTCTTTTTTTTTTTTTCCTATCAAGAGTGGGACAGTGAATAGGTTCTTTCTGCTCCCATATTGCTGACCTTAAAGAAGGAAGATAGGGTTAGGAATTCTTTATGAAGAGCAAGCATCAAGTACAATAGGAACTGTAGAGTTCAAAGACAATCATGAAACGTTACCAAGTCTCATAACCTGTCCAGAGAACAGTTTTCCACAGCTTTGTCCCAGTTTGATTTTTTTCTTTAATTTCAAGCATTCTGATCCACCCCTACATCTCAGCAGCTCCTCATAGAAGGGAACAAAACTACAAAACCTCCAATACATGAATAAAAAGGAATTAAGCAACAACAATACTTCTACAAGACAGAAGGGCTTACAAGAGCTTAACGGCTATTACAGTTTATCTGTACTACTGACTGGGTTTTTTTTTCATATTCTTCACTTGAAGAACTGATCTAAAATGAGACGTTTTACATTTAGATTACATATCAGATGGCTTTAAAAACTATCTGTTCTCAGCTTGCTTATGAAAAATTCAAAAGATGACTGATAGAAGACTGCTTCTAGAATTCCTCATAGTCCACAGACCTCCCTGTGGAGGGAGGAACCTATAAGATTAGAACCTGCTGTCAGGCAGAAAATCAAGAGCTTTGCTGACTAGACAGTGCATGATAAAAGACAAGAGACACTACAGTATGTTTCACAATTTTGTTAGCTGCTGCCATCACAGCAGACAGGATTGGTACGTCTTCCAAGAATCTGCATTATAGTACCTGTTTACTGAGAAATAGTTGAAAAAAATGAAACCAAAAGCCTTGCTGAGATTATGAATTTACTCTGATGCAGTCCACTAACTGGAAGCTGCATATTTTTGCTCTGAAAAAAATCCTATTTCTTAGGACTCCTGTGTAATTACTATGAAACCATTTATAAGATTTTGAACAATACCAAATTTAAGAACTGTTTAACAGTACAGCCTTTTTAAGTTTAGCCTTTTTTAGTTTTGTTACAATTTTTACCACAATTCTATACTTTTACCATTCTTCTTTATTGCACTTATTTGTTTTCTGGCTATTATTGCTAAAATGATGAGAATATATTAAAATACCCCTTGCCTGAATGTAACAAGTCCAAAAAATACTTCAGCTTTTCAAAACTGAATTTATATCATAGAATGCCATTTAGAGCAACTAGCATTTTAATATTTCTGGTCAGGATTAGTCCTGATTTTAAATTCCATTCATTGAATCTTTTTGTCCTTTATTTCCTGTACTAGTGGGTCCCCTAGTGAGATCAACTAAAATGAGAAACTTCCTCTCCACTGAAAATATACTTTTGCATCTGTAAGAGTAGAATTTCAGCAAACAGTATATAGGAATTCTGGAAAAGTAAACTTAATACCAGATTATGGCTAATTAACAAGGCTGTAATAGCCAGAAAATTCTATGCATTGTTTTAATAATAAGCACAAATTAATCCATGAAGTTGTTTTCAAATGAATATTTAAAAAATTAAATTAAATTACCTGTCAATATTACTATGAAATTAATGTTAAATACACATCTCCAGAAAAAGAATACAGTCATACATTTCACATTTAATTTAAAATATGGAAGACAAATCCTACCTTGAGACATTCTATTCAAACAAAAGTTATTAACAGCCAGAAACTGCAGAAAAGAGAGAATTAGTCTAATTTCACAAGAAGAAAAGATCAGAGGAGCACATTACTGTGCTGAAAATTATAACAGGTCAAATATCTGAAGCGGTAGAACAAAAGTCCTGAAATAGAATTGAATGTTATTGTCATAATAACCAGTAAGCACATCAAGTTTATTGTCTGAAATGCAAAAAAAAAAAAAAATATTATAAAGAAGTTAAAAGCTTCGTGGAGTAGGTCCGAAAAATGTTCAGGCAATTACCATCTGCCCCAGTCCAAAACTCAGTCCTATATATAGTTGTTACTAAAATCTAAGATCTAAAAGGAATCACACATGAAGTTTGTCAGGCACCAAGAGCTGTCTTCTGCACATACCTAAAAGTACCTAAATTCCATAGTGCCTAGGAGTTCCTGGCTTGGCTCACACCCAAACCTGTCAGGTTCTAGAAACAGGGATCTGTTTGCTCCTCTTGTTTGGGGAACCCAATCCAGCAAATTATTTCCGTCCATGTCTAATGCACTGAAGACCTGACAGGACAAAGCAGCATCTGGTATTGCATGACCATTTCTAAAAAGAAATACATATTATTGATTAACTTGCTGGTGGCTACAAGCATTCATCTATCTGGAAGCTAAGGTTCCGGGCATCCTCGCAGTGGAAAGCTCAAGCCCATGATACCTTCCTCTTTAGAAGCTTCCTTGCCTATCAGCTCACAACCTGTGCTGGGACAGGGGCTTTTCTGCTTTCTTCCATTTTGAGGTTGTGTCACTGTGTAGAAAGAAACGCCAGCTGCACTGGGACAGAGATAAAATGAGCTTTAACTGCATAACAACATGTTTGGAAACTTGGGAAACAGAAGGGGATAGCATACTTTCAGTCCTGGCCATTGTTTCATAGGCACAAGCCGGGGATCAGAGGCCCTGGCACATGTTCTGCATCTGCTCAGTTGCACTGGTCCACATGCATGCAGGGACTCCTCCTAACATGCTGTTCATTACATAGTTCCCATACAGTAATCCTTGGAGCAGAGATGGGAGAAGGTTGAAGCGACAATAAAATGTAAAACTTTTCCAGCCAAGTGGGCAATATAAGGGTTATTACAGCTTTAAGATTATTCTCAGAGAGGGTGTACTTAAGTATCTATCAGTCATTCTTCCCCACCACCCTTTGAAGCTTAGTTTTTCTTCTCATTATTGAATTAAACACAATATTTTAAAGGTCTGTAATACAGTTAAAACTGTTCTACCTTAGTCATTATCATTAGTGGGTTTTTTACATGCAAATTAAATCTATGTATCACACTGTCTGAAAAAATCCTCTTCCTCCTCTTTCCTTCACAAGGGTTTTAAATCTCTCAACAGCATTTTAAGCCTATGTTGGTGGTGGTGGTGAAATCTTGAGAGACATAAAGTTCCTTCAAGTTTTTATAAAAAGATAAGCAGCCAGACAGAGAAGAGGAGTCTGAGAAAGGAAGAATTCCACAGAGGCAGAAGATGCTTCATGAGCTCACCTCCAACAATACATCACAGAATTCACATGAACCAGAGACACTGTGTGTATTTCAACTGCAAGAAAAGCTTATTCCTAACTAGATATACCTTACATGCAACAAAAGCCTGACAAACATGCAAATCCTTAAGAAGTTAAGATTCATAAACTCCAGTCTTCATAAACCTACTTGTTTTGTCAACATTACAATTATCAACAGCTATATGTATTGAGACTGAGATTACAGACCAAATTGGGCTACATCTGCTAGCTGATCAACATCTGCACCACTAAGTTTAGTTAGTCCTTCTGCAGCTGGTAAAAAGAAAATATTTACAGTATTCTCCATAAGTTTAACCCATGATTAAGAATGGACAATATCCCAATAATATTACTTTGCTAAACATATGGAAAGTAAAGACAAGAAAAATGGTGAGATCAGAGCACCCCAAAAAAATCTTTCCAAAATTAGTGTTAATTTATTTCTCCCTGAAGACTTAATTTTAAGTTCTATGGTCTATGTTAGGCAAAAGTCAAGCTAGATTATCACAATGGTGACTTCTGTGATCAAAAATAAGTGGAATCACAAAAAAAGAAAATTTCAAAGGTTAGGGAGCTCTGCAAAAGCTAAATTAACTAGATTTTGTTTTTTTTCAAATAGTTTTTCCTTCACAAGATTTTTTTTTCTGAAATAAATTGAACAGCATTGTTGCACATCAAATACTGTATTTTTGGAGTGCTTCTTTGAGCAAAGTCAGTTGATGCAACATCAGTTCTCCGAGTAGTTTTAGCCCACTGTCTAGCTTCAGCCATCTTGGTAAAATGTTACAAGTCTTAAGAATTGCAAATTCTTTTAATTTTCTCCTTCCAACTTAGTGGTTTGATAAAGAAAAAAAAAAGAGAGAGAGAGCCAATTCATTTTCTCTTCTGCCTAAGGGCAAGAGGCTGACTGTGAACTTAACCATCACCTGTCACACATGGCTATATCCTGCTGCTTGCTGTCTCTTACTCAGATAGTGCAAGAACAGCACAGGAAGCATTATGAATTGGAGAGATGCAAAAAACAAACAAACAAAAAGAAAACCAAACAAACTTATGGCAGTTGATTGGTAGAGATGTTGGATGCAAAACTGTAGAAACATTTTTTTACTTCTGTTATTTATTTCTTATAAACTTGTTATTTAAATCCATAGGTGGCTTTATGGGTGCGAATATCCTCTATAGTTACGTTTCATCCTAGGAATCAGAATTCCTTCATGGAGATTTTATGGTTTAGCATAAGGTTCAGAATAACAATTCTACTGTATTAATACCTTATTAGCAATTTGCTCAGTGTAGGAATCAGATCAATGCATGTCTCAAACACTGACACGTTAGATAACACGGCAATGCAATGAGTCACAGACTAACCAAGCACAATTTCCAAAACATTTCACATGATCCTAGTAAGCTCATTTTCACACTTTCACTGTGTAGACTCTGCAAAAGAGTAAAAGCCATAGCTAAAACTTTTAGGCAACTTCACCACTTTTACAGGAGAGATTATATGCTTGTTCTGTAATGCTAAGTCAAAAATCATGTATGAGACAATTACATAATTGATTTTATATTCTCTCAAGATGCAAATGTTTCTTTAGAAGACTATGGATTATTCAGAAGAAACATCAAGGAATATGGGTGATTTAAGAAAAAAATCCCACCATATGCTCTTGGCAGGAGCAAAAGGGAAGTCCTTTATGTTTCTTCTCTAACAATAAATTGTAATGCCCCAGGGAACCAGAGATCTTTGAAAGTTCAAGTTTTATAGCAGCTGGGAACAGAGTGCATTGATTCTACTTAGTTCTTGCCAATGTTAACGACTGTTACTGTGATCAAAGTCTAACTTCGTGCATTCCAAGCAAGATTATAGTTCTCCAGGCATACAAAACAAGTTTACAGACTACAGTTTGCAGCCATGTTTTGAGTTATGGAAGAAATCAAGCTGTGGTAGTGTTTTTAGTGGCTGCCAACTTCAATCCATGTTAAAAATATTCTTGACCATACTTGTGAACAGAAAGTGTATGTAAGTAAACACACTGATGTGCGCCAGTATTTCAGCTTTTTTGAACATCTGAGATGTGCTCTTATTTGTGATTTTTGACTCTCTCAGTATAAACACCAGTTTTGATTTTCAAAGGCTGATTTTTTATCAATATTTTTGATAAAGATCTAATGAGGTGCAAGAATGTTGCTTCCATCTGAAGTAGCAGCTGAGATGCTGTGCCTCAGCCCATTCAGTTCTGAGCCTCATTTCACTCAACATCCAGTTCTAGTAGCCAAAGCTGTCAGTTGGTAAATAGACGTACAAGGTGTACTAAAACAACCCGAACAGGAGGAGTTACAGAACAAAGGCATTGTTTCCCATGCCCTTTCTTAATAGTTGATATATTTTATACTGCAGTTCTGTTTTCTTCTATCTTCTTCTTCTTAACAACTAATCTTAAACACTGTAGGTTAAACTTTGTTTAGATGGACATTCTCATCAGCCTCTAAGGAAGAGGAAAGAAAATACATGAATGTGAAAGCTTCTAATTTTCTCCTAAGAATTGAGGTCATGAACAAAATCAAAAGCTCTTATTACTCTCTAGCCAATATCCAACACAGGTCTTACTACTCTCTAACCAATATCCAGCACAGGTATCTCAAGTGGCCACAATACTTGTGTTTATTTGCTTGATTGAAACATCATTTTGAGCTATGCTGTAGTAACACTTAAACAAGTAAACTTCCCAAAGACCAAAATCACACTCTGCTAAGCAGTAATGCATAAACCTTGCTAAAAACCTTGCTAAATGCATAAACCTGTCCAAAATAACTTTTACCTCCATCGCAAAAGTGGTTCCATATGCCACAAGTACGACACAACATAATAAAAAGTTCACTCTATCACTTGTACTTTACATCAAGAAGTGATATGGAAAGCCATTGGCAGCAGTTAGTGATACCTTGACGTTGCACAAACAGCCTGCCAATCACTTAACAGCACAATTATTTGAGTATTTGCTGTTCACAAAAGCTGATCTAAGTCTAGTCTGTTAAACTTTCTCCTCTGTTCCCAGGGGTGTGCCTGTAACCCCTCTGTGCCAGCATTAACTCCTAACAAGGCTGCAGGATCAGCTATTTCAGGAAGCTCTTTGGGAAGCCCATGGAAGATACTGTAGGAAACCTGCCAATCCAGAATGATTTTAACAGCCACAGATACATGCAGCTGGCTAAAACTTCAGGTACTATTACCAAAATAGCACTTGAACAGGAGTTAAGCATGTCAAAGCCTTGAGAAATGCAGAAATTGAATACGAACTATTCTCTGGATCTAATTCCTTGACTAAAGGCCAATTAATCTTTTTAAAAGATTTCTGTGGTACTGCTTGCCATTTCCCTTACTATAGAATTGAGCTATAATGAAGCACAGTTGCAAAAGTAGTGGATATAGATGCCAGTAATATGAGAGCAGAACAAAAGTATCTTCTACTCACATTATTATATTCACATATTAAAAAGGTCATTTATTTCAAGAATCAGTACAGATATTTTACACCTGGAGTAACTTCCCTCAAACATGTAATTGTTTAATTAAACTAAACAATTTCTACTGGCTTATTTCTATACCAAGTGTGCCTTTGCATTTTCCTCCTTTCCTACTCTCCCAGGCAACTATATAGTAACTTTATATTATTAATGCAAATAAGGAGGTAGGATACAAAATAAATTTCTTCCCCAACTCTAATTTCAAGATTTATTTACTGTGCAAAAGACCCTGGACCTGGAAGTCTGTCTCATTTAATAACTTGTTCTCCTGTTTTCAAAAAATATCCCCCTCAGATTTTTTTATCTGTTACTTGCAAATAGTTACTACATTTTGAAAGAAAGGAATGCAAGATAGCAATACAAAAAAAGTTAGATATTAACCTAACCCAGATCACTGCTATAAATTGGCACATTTCCTCCCTCAGATATTGCCATAACTTAAGTCGTTATTGATCACTGTTGATTAGAAAGCTAATGCAGATCCACAAACTGACATTTTAGTATTTTTGAAGGGTTGTGGTTTTTCGAGGGGAGAGGGTGGTTTTGTTCTTTGCAAGAGGGTATCGGAAATATTAAGATGTGTGGCAGTACAGTGTTTCAAAGCTTAAGAACTGCTCAAGAAGGTATCAGAAGAACAAGATGGAAAAAACCCCCAAACGCAAAACAAAAGGGAAAACTCAAACACGGCTCAGCACAAAGCAGTAAAATAAGGATCAGCTTACAAGTTCGTACAGTTCTACACAGAAACAGCTTCTATTTTCCACATCCTACGACACCCTATATATTATAAACAGGAATGTATGCTCAGTAGAAGACTCATGGAAGAATAAAGAGGATCTTGAGTATCTGGCACCTATTCTACTCTGAACAGTATCTGCAGTTCAGGAGCTGTCACACAGTAAAGAGTACGCTGGATCTATGAAGCTTTAAGGTAAAGACCTAGATCCTATTTTTTTCTTTTTGGCAGCTTTGGATATGAAATACCTGTCATTTGAGAAAGCGTATGCTTCATCATCATAAACTTTAACAGAAATAGTGTTACAGGAATCTTATATTAATTGCCCTCATTGTGGTACTTGAACACACGGCCAGAATCAAACCACCCTTGAAGCCAACAAGACACTTCTTCTGTGGAACCATTCCCAGATCTTACTGCTTGCTACTGAAGTAATTTTAAACAGACCTACATTTTTTACACAGAAGTATCCATAAAAAGTACCCATAAGACTGCTTTAGCTATTTATTTGCTGTACTGTAGCAATAAAGTGAGACATGGAGCCACATAATCCAGAAGTGTTAACAGAACCTGGTCCAAAACCTGGCCTGAAGGATTAAGTGCAAATTTACAACCCTTTCAATTAGCAAACTAGAAATGAATTATCAAGATGAAAACTGCTTAACAGTCCTTATCTCTTATTTTTAAGAAAAGTAGTAGTTCTTGGTTTTTTTTGAACTAAGCCAATTAATCATGCCTATCAAACTTGGGAAGCCTGTTAAAGCACCCATCAAGGGAGAACATTCTATAGATATCAGTTTCAATTCATTTGCTTAGCAATTCATCCTCCTGTTCATCCAAATAGATCCCACAGCAATGATACATCCCAGAAGCAAACTGATCACTGTAACTTCCAGCAGTCACAATTTGGAATCTAGAAGCCCACTACAAGTAATATCTTGCCAAAAGTGTGGGTTTTTTTCCCCCCAAGAAGAACTCTTCAAAACATATGAAATTTAGGAGGAAAAAAAATCTGATTACAGTTTATACTAAAACAGAAACAAATCCTACCCACCAGACAAGATGACAGAATGCACAGATACTAGAACAGTATCACTGCTTTATGCTATTACTTCTGATTTTTACTTCTAGCTAGACTTCCTTTATTTTGAGGTTTGAAATACTGACATACATGGAACAGGAAAGGAGCAGAAAATCCATTAGCATATTGTAAAAAACTAAGTAGTCACTGAGATTATAAAAAAAGTCTACGAAGACATAGCAAGATTGTCAAGGACAATCAACAAATAAAGGCCTGACTTAGAAGTATTAAAGGCTCAAATATCTGAAGTATCAGAATCCAGGAAAAAAAAAACCCAAAACCCACTGAACAGTATTATCAGAAGAGAACTTGTCTGTACTCTGTGCTATTTTTAAACCTTCTGCAGCTCATGATTTCAGAAAATTTAACTTTATCTCAATCGTGTGTTTTGCACAGTGGAAGGAAACATCAGAATCTTGAAAGCAGTTGCAAAGCTTCCTAAACAAATCAGTGGAATTCACTGCTATACATCCCCCTTTTGTAAGTTTTGTCTAACACAGTTAAGCTGAAGCAATTCTAAAAATGTGAGTGGACAGTAGTATGCAATACCTGTCTAAGGGACAGCACTACCCACAGAGCAGGCTTTTCTAGTGAAGCACACAAGTTAATCATCCTAAGAAAAAATAGCCCTACATGTTTTCTTAATCTTTAAATCTGCAAGAGACAGATTTGTTCATAAAGCACCAACTATACTGCACTCACTATCATTAAGCAACCAAACAAGCCACTTTACTCAAAGGAAAGATTTCTATGCAACATGCCTTGGCTATTTGGACAGTTGAGGGGGCACATGGTCAAAAACCCCAGTGATAGGAAGGCAACCGTGCTCCTTTCCAGTGCTCTTAAAGGAAGTTTAAATTCTCAGGAAAGTAATCGTAATGGATTAAAGTAAACAGATGTGCAGGAGGAATGGGATTCTCTTCTTTCTTTCCCTAAAGGTGCCAGAAATCTAAACTTACCCCACAAGACAAGTCAACGACCTCCTACGACCTGCATATGGTAACTTCAGCACCTGCAAGATCATGCTGTGTATCAGTCCCTTCAACCACTACACAGAGAGTACACAGTGACATTTAAAATGTACCAGTGGAAGGAACAAGAGATTAACTCACTTCAACTCTCAGTTACACTTGTCAGCATGTTCATGGTTTGTATTTTGTTCTGCTTAAAAAGAATTTTTCTTTAAAGTAAAGCAAGTCCTCAGGTACCAATGAATGGGGAAGCCTTGCTGCTTGTTTGACTATCTGGTAGGACAGGATTTCCAGGCAACTTGACGTTCCAGTAAAAAAACTTGTTTATTTCTTCCCTCCTTGGTTGATGGATGAGAACTATTCTGAAAAAATGGTCCTAAGAAGTGTACTCAGCCTTTGTACTATTTCAACTTTGGAAACAAAAAAACAGGAAAAAGTTATTTTGCCAGTCTAAGGAACATCCATATTGAATTACTTACAGATAGAGTTATACAAAATGGAATAATAAATAATTGGCAAGGAAACTAGCTATTCAATATCTGTGTTTAAGCATGGTTGCAAAGACAATCTTGTAATTTTTTATTATGAAAAAAGTCTTCATCTTTCCACGCAATTATTAATCTTCTGTATTGTGGTTATCTTGATCAGGAAACAAATTAATTAGTGGAAGTTCAAGAAGTTAACTGTCCATTATTAGGAGATTCCATCACCACTTAGGTGCTTCCTGAATCTTCATGAAGACTTTCAGAACACACAGCCCTTCCATTTTCTTTCCCAATCATTCCATAATATCTGCCAGAAGAATGCAGAGACAGATCATTCCCTAGACGAACCTCACAGTACATCAAAATAACGAAAGAAGTTTCCCTTTCACAAGGATCTTGGGGAAAAATTCAGTCTTCAGCAACTTGTTGGAATAATTACTCTTTCTGAGCTGGCCAAGAATATCTAGAAATGGAGTCATTTGAAAAAAAAAAAAAAAAACCAGACCAGATTTTTGAGTCTGTTAGAAAAGGAAAGAACAGAAACTTATTCTAATGCTTCTTCTTGAAATAGAGAATCTCGACTAATTTAGAGAATGAGATAAGAAGAGAGAGTGGTGTGTTTTTTTAAAGAAAATACCACAAAGGAAGTTGAGTATCCATAACAGAAATAGTTAAACCAATTCTCATCATTTTCATTTCCAGACAGGGCAAGGGGGAGCATAAAGGACTGCTTTGCTTTCTCCTACATTGTATAGAAGACACCGCACAAAAAAACCTGAAAAGGTCATCTACTGTACTTAAAAAAGAGAGAATGGATGAGTCACTGGAGCCACAGCCAAACATAGAAGTGTTTCTCTTTTTGTCAAACAAAGCAGTGCTAGCAACAATACAAGCAATTTTTTTTTGCGGAACAGATACTGAAATCTGAACTGGAAAGAAGGAAAATGGACTTAGTATGACTGAAGCAGAAAAATGTTGAATGTTCAAGTTTATGATTATTTCAGAGTCTTTTTGTCAGCTTTCAGGTTTTTTTTTTCCATATCACACCATCTGTTGGGGCATAAATACTTATAAATGTATATATTAGTGAGAATTTATCTGAAATTATATTTCATATGAACAGCACGTACACAGTTGCAAACCAACTATTGGACTATTTCTTTTCCCAAATTAAAACTTCTTGAACTCTCATAAAATGTTTGTTACACTTGTATGGTTACTATGAATCTTGCATCTTACCTACAAATGTGCAACATCAAAACCTCAAGTTTCTGTTACTGTCTGTTTTACTCTGAAATGAAGCTTAGAAAGATCTTTCATGTTATTTAAGAGTTAAAAAACCCAATGCAAATAACCACCACCACCAAAACCCTCAAAACAAACAAACAAACCAAACAAAAAGCCGCCAAGCTTCAGGTCTGGTTTCCCTCACAGCAATGCCACTTGATTTTGGACTAATGACACAATACTGAAAACCAAGCAATAATCTCAGTTTCACTGTTAACCTTTAATACATGATTGTTCTCATGTCTATTATATCCAACTCAAAGTAGATAGAAACAAAGACTTTTAAAAAAAATTAATACCTCAGTCTGACCTTCATGGGCACTGGATTCATGAGTGACACGAATAGCCTAAAATTAAAATATATTTAAATCAGACTTTAAATGAGAGACTTTCCATGTTGTAAGAACGATTTTTGCACTTCACTTTATCAAATGGCATAGATGTAACTATTTTTGTTCAGTGCTTATAATAAATAAGAAAGATAATAAACCAATAATCTCCACCTCCAGTGATCTCAGAAGACCAATACTGCAGTTTCCTTACGGTCAATTAAGATCAAATATCTGAGAGTTTGTAATGGAATTTTTTTTTCACCATCATTACCATCAGGAGCAACAGCACTATTCTCCATCCACCACTGGCCAGATGTTTCCACCACATACTTTAAAACAGCACTAATGATGTGGCTAACCACATTATCAGCTAGCTCATCTCATGGTTTAGGATCGTAGGGGAGGGAGATGATATTTCAGCCGAATCAGCTCTTTGTGTGCCTCGACTGCTAAAGGCATGGAGACATGACTAGAAAGCACAAATTAAAAGAGGCAGCAAAAGAACCATACTTTCAGCAATAGCCTCAGATCAGCTTAAATTGACCATTAAACTACACCCTGAACCCACAAAAAAAAAAAAGATCATACACATGTTTCTTATGCATTTCCAAGTAATTTTAAACTAAGCCAGTGAATTAATATGGATAAGAACATTGACAAAATCCATTCTGCTGACTGAGCTATGGGCAGGCAGGAATACTCTAAAGTACCAAAGCAGAGTTTCCTTTGTGGCAACTGTCTGATCAGAAGCTCACTGTAAAATCAAATTTGTTTAGGTGCTTCACTGAGTCAACCCCTGAGGACAGTACCTACTCATGCAAATAATTCTTACACCATTTTAAATAAAGTAAAAACACATGATACTAACTTCATAAGTTTCTAGGTATTTGGCCCTCTCTTCGGGAGTCATAGATAATGAATCTTCTAGGAACTTTTTCAGTGAAGAATTAGTTTCTTAAAAAAAAATTAAAAACACATAATTAGTGTTATGTTTTAATTCCAACTTCATTTACAGCTTACAGAATCCAACAAAAGATCTGAAGATAGAATTGCACTGTATTTTTAAAACACAGAAGGTGAACTGCTGCCTGCTGCAGTTTGCAATGTTTCAAATGCTCTAGTTCATAAATTAGTATAAAATACTAGTTTTGTAATTATAGGTAAAAATGCAGTCCTTTAGCCTTTATGAATAGTTACATTCAGAGAAAATAGTACAAAACATATCCTTCCCTCCATGGCTTCCCACAGTTAAGGAAAAAAAGGGAAAAGCCAACAAAAACCAAACCAAAAAAATCTTACCAAAATTCATTTTCTCTCTGTTGTTTGCAATAGCATGAATTAACCCAATTGTTCCACAAGCATTGTTAATGGTCTGCTTCATGAAATACACTGATGATTTGACGTCTTGTCCCTTAGCTTTTATCCTCTCTTCTTCTTCTGTTCTGAAGGTTTCATACTAGAAGTAAAGTCAAAGACATTTCGCAAATAGTACAAATAGCTGTATTAGTCAAGTAAAAATAATCACAACAGCTAATTAATACTGCCATTTGAAATGTTTAACATGTGTGGTCCAACAAGTAAACTTACCTGAACAGCTCTATATTGTTTCTTAACCCAAATGCTTTCACATTTGAAACATCATTTTGAATATATGTTATCTAGCATGACTCCAAAAATTTTCAAAATATTTCCTTGATCTAAGCTCATGTCACCATCTCTCCTCAATCCAGCTAAAGGCTTTTTAAGCCTTTTTAAGGACAGAGATGTCAGTGTGGTATCAAGAAAACCCTAATGCTTCAGGTGATTTCACGAAGCATTCTTTAAAAGTTCCATTGTTACATTTCATTTTTCCCAGGAGTATAAAATAAGATTTATATAACATACATGGTCCCAAACAGGCCCTTCAAAAGCCATATTCATAAAGTAAACATTTATTTTCTGTAGCAAAAAGAGGATCTGGTTTGATTGAACAATCTAAAGTATTTGTTTTATAAATATCATATTTGACTAAAATCTGTTATACTGTGCAATAGTGTGTTGGTTTTGCACTTTTTTTTTGTTGTTTGCTGTGGTTTGTTGGTTCTTTTGGGGGGGGTTGTTGTTGTGGGTTTTTTGACTGGATTTGCTTGGGGTTTTTGTTTGTTTGTTTGTTTTCTTTCTTAAAATTTCAATTTCAAATAGAAAAAGAAAGAAATAAATTCACAAATGTTCCAGACAATGCTCCCTCTTTTGCCTCTTTTACTAGGTACTTTTGCAGACAAAAAAAAATACTGAAGTAGATGGGGTTTTTATAGAAGTATGATGAAAGTAAAGTGTGAATGCAGAATGCTATCAAGGAACTCCTCCTACAAACTCCTGAGAAATTTCCCTCAGGCTCTCTGTACTGTCAGTAAAAATCAAAACAAAAAAATTTTTCCAGCATCATATTCCACATTTGCAGGTTGTCTGAACGTTCTGAATAGGTGAAATAATAGCAAGAGCATTATAAACCATTTTAATTTGGTTTATCTATAAGCTAACGAAAAATGACCTTAATTGAGATAAAAACTTCAAAGAGCTTAATTGGACAAAAAGTTCAGACTAGAGAGGTAAACAATACAGCTGCCATTCATTCCCCACAACCAAAATAAAATCCACAGCGAAAATAAATATACAAATGCTGAGAATACCAAAAATACGATTTTGAGCAAGGGTTAGACCAGATCACCTCAAGAGGTTCCTCCTAACCTAAGATATATCCCATAATTTATATTCATTTGGATCTATTCATTCCTTAGGCCCAAAATGACCAACACCCACAATATTCCCCTTGTCTACAACCTACTGTGCAGACTAACAAAACCATTGACCTTTAAAGTGGACAACAATCCTAAAATTATCTGTATGCTAACAAGAGTAGCTTGCCCTCAAAGCAAGTTCAAGGAAATTGATATTTACGAACCATGAAACAACTGAACTTCCAGACAGAAGAACAGACAGACATGTGAGAAAAGTGCTTACAAAGGCAGCCAAACGAATAGGCACTTTCATAAATGTAGACACAGCCAAGAAACAAACAAATCATAAATTAAATAGAAGTGTAATTTTACAGGCCATTTTGAAAGGGAGGCTGAGGAGAGAAAAACTACTGTAGAAATATAAAATAATGCTCAAGGGTCTTGCGGAGTTCACACTGACCAACAAAAGCTTTAGAACATTGGGACCTCCCATGAAACATTCATCCTGCACACAGCCAGGCTAAACAGTTGATAAAACACTTGTGTCCCTTATGTTTCAGAAGGATTAACATGCTGAACACTTGGCTGGTTCTCAGATTCAACTGACTGATGCAACACAGCATACGCTGTTTCTCTGGTTTTGTTTGTCATATGCTTCTTCAGGATGAAATTGGATACACCTTCTGGAACAACAGCAAGGTTGTTCTTTCCCATGGGATAATGCTTCCATAGCATGATCCAAAAAAAGGTTTGCACAAGCAGGGAGTCAAAAGAAAACTGACAGTCACGAAAGGAGCTCAAACCTGTAGCTCAAACAGCCAGCCAGAAATGACAGCACACAGAAAACAATGTTTTAAAGGCGATGGAAAGGACATTTCCTGAAGACACGTGAGTTGGAAGTTTGATTAAGCTCAAAACTATTAAGGTGGTTGAAATGAAGGTTGGAAAGGACTGCCTCCATAGCTGTTTCGGAGAAACTGAGAACACAGAGGTTTACAGGACCTAATGAGTAGGAAGACTGACCTGTCACTCTTCTCTCTATTTAAGCACCTTTTGTTGTAGAAGTTAAGCTTTAATAGCTAAGTGATTTGTCCTTATAAGCTAAATATTCTTTTTGAGAGACATATTAAAACAATGAATTGTGGACAGATTCACTTCAGCCTTTTTGGCTGACCTTATCACAACCATGTAATACTTTTATAAATTGAAAGATCAATATGAATCACACAACATAAAAGCGCATGATGACACAAAATAAGCCCACTTGAAGGTTTAAACAAATCAAGTCTTTAAAGTCCAACATAGCAAAAGACGGGGGGGATTGTCTTTCATCTTAATAATATGTCCCATCTGTCCAGGAAGTGAAAGCCACATCAATACTGATGACTGAAGCGAAAGTGGACTGAAGTGGACTTAGTTTGAAGGATTGTCAGTGTAACAAGACAAAACCCCAGAAAGGAGTTGCATATAGTCCTACACCCTATTTCTTATTTTCCTTATGCTATTGCAGCTTTCTGCTAAAAATAGCAAATTGAGCCATTTCACAGTGCTTATTATAAAAAAAGGCCTTACATTGCCTGTAACAGAAAAATATGAGGCATATTTCTCTGTGCTTCTACATTAGCTTTTCCCATTCTGATTTGAAATCAGAAATATACATGCAAGGTTATCGAAAAAGGTTCTGAAGGAAGCATTTTTTGAGTTCTTTTTAATGAAGAAGTCTCCTGAAAAAGGCTTGAGTCTCATCTTGATTCTAATATGACACCAAAGTACATGATGCAAACTTTCATTCCCATTTCATTTATGACAAAAGCAATTAACTGATTATTAAATAAACATTTACCTTTTCTGTTATAGGAAAGAGAAGTAGTACTGCACATACAGGTCTTGGCACCATGCTAAGCAGCTCTGGTTCCATACCATAAACATCTACAAATTGCCAGTCAGGATGTATACCCAACTGTTTCAGGAACTGGAAAAGAAAAAAAACCCAAAACATAATATTAAACAAGTACACTCAAACACCTATCTTTTCAGAAGCATAACAGAGTATCCACAATGTGAAATACATTAAAACAACCCATGCTTTCTAAAATTTAAGGAGAATAAAAGAGATACAAATTTTAATAAATAAGGCTGAATTAAATCACAGTGCTAACACACAAACACACAAAATCCTCATGTTTTATGAATTTAAATAGTCTTTATGAAAAGGAAGTGGAAACACTCCGAGCACTATTTACTAAAGCGTTGAAGCATTTCAACCATTATAGAAGTGTTCTGTCACAAAACAGAAGAGTACTGAAAATTCATACTAATTATCAGAGCCATCAGTCAGAGCACAAATGAACAAACATGGTATTATTTGACTCCATGAGTACTTCAGAATACCTGGCACCAGTGTTCATACTGGAGCTCCTATGTGCAAGAAGACATTAGGAGCAAAACCACACAAGATACGCATTTTAGTAGGTGTACCTTTTACATGAAAAATCCCTTCAAACTATGATGGAGTAATATATTTTGAAGTAGAAAAAAAGCACAAAGAGAGCTTCTATATACATTAAGGATTTACAAATTCCTGGATTTGTATCGTAATATAAACACTTTCAGATAGAGAAAAACTTCTGAGATATTTTTGAAAGACTTCACATACCTCTAACTAAGAAACACCATTTTTTTCCATTATCATCTGAATTTCTACCACAAAGACTGAAAGCCTCAAATTTACAGCCTATATTTCAAAACCAGAGAAGACACGGTATAGTAAGAACATACTAAAAGCAAACGAACCTGCATTTAGTACACTTACCTGCTAGTTAATAAGGGGAATAAAATGATTGGTACAATACTCAAAACAGCATAAGCACTTGTTGAATTGGAATAACAGTTCTAACTACAATCTAATACTAAGAATCCATGCATCTTACAGGTCACTGGAATTTTTTTTTGGCTTAAGAGACTGGATGCTCACTTTTTACTTGGCTATTTTTCCTGTACTCAAGTAAATTAGGCATCACAACAACAGCTGCAGAATTAATAACTACAGAGATGATCTAAGACAATTTTAAATCTTTGCATTGTCAGTCTGGAAGAACCTAACTGAATTCAGGGATTGTTGCTACTGTACACACACAATGACCATTCACAATTATATGAAAAAACTAATTGTACACTGTGGCATATATAGATCTTTGAATGAACATGGGGAAAAGAGGAAGTGTCAAGTACTTAGTAACTGATGAAACAGAAGACAGTGTATTTTGAACTTCTATTCTCATACACTGAGAATTATTTTCTACATTGGTAAGATAATTACCACTTTGTGAATAGCAAAAAAATTTATTTTTTTTTTTCAAATTCAAAAGAGAAGGGACTATATGTATGGGTGCATTAAAATATTATTTGTACTTCTAGTACTTCTCTTATTAAGCCAGTGACTAATCTTTCTATCATTTTTATTGCAGGAAAAGTAACACAACTGAAAAAATTTCATTTTCCATTCCAATATCATTTGATATTTTGCAATATTACATGAAATAAGGGTACAAACCCCCCAAAATAAAAAAAAAAAAAAACAACACTCACCTAGAAAAAGACCCCACAAACCAGAAAAGGCAATGATAAAGGATCCCATTAAGTTACTGGACAAGTAAGTGATTTAGGTTCTCTTGTCCTTTTCTACACCACTGGGAAAAAAAAAAACACCAAGCAACCAACCAACAAAAATAAAACCAACCCCTTTAAACCCCAAGTCAACAAAATGCTAACTAAACCCAAGAATGGTTTACTCAAACTCCTGAATTAAGAATTTAACAGAACTAAAACTCCATAGATACAGGGCACCTTCCATTATTCATGTTATCATACCACCTAGAAACTTCACAATCTGAGAAATTTTAACCTTCAGTAAACAATGAGAGAGATGATGAAAAATGATGGTCAGCCCTACAGAGAACAGCAAGAGCATAGGCTTAGTATGACAAGCAGTGATCTTAACACACACTCAGACTAACAACTCTACTGTAGAATCATGAACCAAAAATAAAATAGTAAGGATAGACCCATAATTGGCAAAGAAGATGTCCCTCTGTGTGTCAAGAGGGTTTTATTCAGGCCTGGAAAAAAAAGATAGAAATATCCTTCTGAAAATTATTAAGTAGATTTTAAAAACTGTGCAGCATAAGCCCCTGTGTAACAGAGAGTGACAGATGGGTAACAGATGAACAGTAGATGGCAGGATGGGGAGACAAAGTCATTCCTGTTTTAGGACAGCAGGAATTTCAGTACACTTTTTAGACAGTGTCACTTACAGGGAGAGATCTCTGTTTTCCAAATTTTTTGACTTTTCAGTTTTCCTTTCCAATTATTTAGTTACTATCCAAGCAATTTTATTCTATAAATACCTACTGTAAAGAACAGTTAGGGTTCTTTGAGGGCTTAGTCATTTTCAGCTGTTCAGTTTCTCTTGACTTACAGATCCTATGTACTCCAGATAACACAAAATAGCAGCTTTACATTTCTCTACATCTGCACAAGAGAGTATCAGAATCTCTTTCTCAGATGCTGCTTATCACACTGCTGACAATTTTTAATTTATAGGTCTTTGAGCTTTTACCTTAGAAAAGAAAAAAAGAAAAATACTTGGCCATATTACAGAACTCTTAGAGGAGCTCAGGAAGAACAACAGCAACACAAAACCCCCCACATGTCTGTATCTAGTATTAACTTTTTCACAGTTTTGTTTTTACTGATTGTTGTCATATTTTTGGTTGTCTCTTTTCTTCTTGTCTTAAAAGACCTTGCCGAAAAACACTTTCTGGTTTTTCACTGGTACAGCTAATCATTAGACAAAAAGCCACTTTTGAAACTACTTTACACCCTTCGCCCTTATCTGCACCTCCTATGAATTTGTCCTTTTTCCCCCAGTATTCCAGATGGCCCTTCTTTCTCACCTGACTACTGCTGTTTATAACTAGCTAAGGGAGAATGTAGAGAAGACGGAGACAGACTCAGCAGCATGCAGTAAAACAATGAGAAACAACAGACAGAGGCTGAAACACAGGGAAATTTGAACTTGATAAGAAAGGCATTTAAAAATAAATTTTACACAAAATGTCCAGGAGGCTGTGGAGTCTGTGTCTTGAGAAATTCAGAACTCGACAAATTGCTGAGCAGCTTGTTTTGAACAGAGCATGGTTGGTCTGCAGAACTCAAAAGTCCCTTCCAGCCTACCTCATTCTATTCTAAATGATCACAAACTGTAAATCTGTAAGTCTAAATGTTGGTTAATAAAAAAACCCATTACAGTAAGCACTTCTAGGCACTTTAACTATGCAGCATGTGGTATAAGCTATTCTGTTTTCATTGCTGGCACCACTACTTCAGCCGACTAACTGTTAAGCATCGAAAAAAGCAGAGAGCAGTTACTTTTAACATACTCTGTTCTGAGGAACACTGGCTACCTTTTAGGTTAATGGAATTTATTTACTTTAAAAACAGAAAAGCTGTTTGTGCTTATTTATTTATTTTGGAAGAGCCTCAAAAGTAGAATGGAAACCCAGTGGACCAAGGCAACAAC
This sequence comes from Platysteira castanea, assembly GCA_013397175.1. Taxonomy (NCBI): domain Eukaryota; kingdom Metazoa; phylum Chordata; class Aves; order Passeriformes; genus Platysteira; species Platysteira castanea. The sequence goes on along the minus strand of VYXC01003154.1, from coordinate 466,120 downwards.
TTGATCCAGGTAACTTGATTTCAGGAGTTTAGAATACTACTTCTGCCAACACAGTTACAGAGCCAGTAGGAAGATTTGATCTATAAGGTTTATGGAGATATAGGAAGGGTAAGTGGGGTAAGACAATGTAAGGGTGAAATTTATTATGAGCTTAAGTAGTAAATGCACAACTGAAATATTGTCTGAAGTAGCAATGTGCTTTTCTACTTCGTCACTTGCATGTAAAAATGAAGTGAGGATAAAAACTGAAACAAAATGGGACTTTGAAATTTAAGTGCAATTAAAGTTGGACAGCAACTGCAAATAGTTCAGGAACATCACATTTTAAATACTAAGGCCTTATACTGGATTTTTCCACATTTTACTCTGTATTTGTATAAAAGTTGGAACCGTGAAAACATCAAACTGGCAAAATGCACAAACATTTCCAGACACATAGATGCAGAAGTCAGAGAGCTTCTGGTGGGAAGAACCAACTGTTGCAATCCTCTTCTAAGCACAAACGTAAACCAAAACACCCACAGTATTTACATTTTATAGTACTTCTGCTGAATGCATTGCAGCATCTCTATATCACAATAAAACCACAGTTAAGACTTTGCTCTGCAAAAATGAAGTGTTCCTACAGCTTTAGGAAACTGGAAGAACAACATCAAAATAAACCAACTAAGACAATCAATATTTCCTAACTTTTTCATTACAGCACAAGAATTTTTGGCACTTTATTGAAGTTAATTTTTTCCCTAAATAGTAGTAAGACACTGAGTAAAATGTAACTGATGGAATTATCATCAAGAAAGGGAAAATTATTCATTCCTTAAAGTATGCTATTTTTATTAATCTATATTAAAAATATAAATGCACAATATTTTGCTTTCAATTCTTTACACATCATTTCTAGAAGCATATAACAAAACCAAGTCTATTTCAGAAGTGAAATGCCTTTCTAGAAATAAGGGAACCACCCGAACAATATTTTATGGTTGGATTATAAGGATATATTTCTTCATTCTTTCATCATGACATTTATGGAATTAAGATGAAGGAATAATTTTTCAATAAATTTTAGAGACAGCATCATATCAGTCATATGTAGCAGCTGTAAAAACTTTAGTTCTGTACAGCAGGTCAAAAGGCACACCAGGATCAAACAGATGGTTGTAACTTTAATAAGCTGCATTATTCCTCTTTACCAACTACTCCTCACTTAGAATGGCCACAGTATGATCTTGTTCAAATAAGAAATGCTCCATTATAATAGACTTCCTTGGGAAATTCAAAATTTATTACACATTCTTTGATATCCTGAGGTTCTGTACTTCGGGACCCCATAATAAAGTTCAAAGAATACAGCACATTGCAAATCTTGTTTTTCAAAAACATGAGAAAACTTAGATCCACAAAATTCTTATCCTTCCAATTGTTCATTACTTTATGATGTCTAAAAGAGCAACACTGACTCACAGTTAGTGCTCCTGCTCTTCAAAATAAGAGATATATTTTTAACGTATCCATAAAGCAGTTTTGAAACTTAACACTCAGTATGCCCAGGCACTGCTGTGCATATTCAGCCAGGGCATCCCACAGGCAGCAACGCAAAGCAAAGCACACAGAAATCTGGATGAACCAGCTGACCCAGGCTTCCTCAAAAACCAGTGAGCAAGAGCTTTAGAATGCTTTCAGCAGAGTCCTAAGGTGTTGATACTGAGCCACTGATTCAAAACACAATACTGTGTTATTCTGTGAAAAACACTTAACAGACCTGTTTCCATGATCTAAAAAGTTATGAATAACAAAGATGAGCTGGATCAATCCACTCTTCTAAATAAGCTGTTATACACATTTCTTTTTTTACAGTTTTACTGAAGCAACAGTTGGATTCTACTGACTCTGCTGGTCCTTTAAGCAAGGAAAATGTCGAAGTGGAGAACAGAATTTTCAGTGCAACAAGATAATGTATAAGGCACGGACAACTGTCACTTGTTTTCCACTTTGTAGCACCCCATTCTGTCTTCAAGACAGTAAGGGTTTCTTTGTAACAAGAACTAAGAAACTGAGCAAAAAAGAACATAAGAAGGACCAGAAGTGGCAAGTAGAAATAGAGGAATGAAATACATAGTTTTCTTAGCTTTCAATTACTGAAGAACGTACAAAGAATGAGCTAAGGTAATCTTTCAACTATTGATATAAATAGTACTCTAACCCTCAAAACAAGTTACAATTTTCCCTGTGCAAATATTTACCTATTTGAAATCAGTAAGAGGGCTACATAGCTGGAGATACTTTAAATTAGAAAAATGCATTCATGAAGTGCTCTCACAGTGGTCATCTGTAATTCCTTCATATTGGTCCTTGTGCTTATTCTTTGCTATGCTGCACCACAGGCTCAACACTTGCCTTTTGCTGGCTCTGTGAAAGGCTTTCTGGGGTATTGTCTTTGCAGAAAGACACAACTGAGTCCTGGTTTTCCACCTTCTGAGGCTACACTAGTAATAACAGGCTGTTTTCCAAGCATGTACACTACCTCCACTATTTCTCACTCTGCTTACCACAGAAAAGTTAAGCTCCACTCCCTCGTCTGAAAAAAAAAAAGTTTAGCTAGGCATTTTTAGAAGGACGTCTGTGTTTCTCCACATCCAAGATCCTTCCACGCCAAGACAGTACCTCATCTATGAGCGCTACCTCCCAACACACTTCAGGAATCGTGTACACCGCATTTTCAATTATTTTGATCACAATGGCTTTTCTTTGGGAAAGTTTGTGGGATAGTGTTTCAGAGTCCAGGAAACGAAAAGGTCTTTTAGGAAGACTAAGGCCTGCTTCAAGATAATTAATTCACCTCTGTATTTGCCCAAAACTCTGAAGAGAGGTGTTCCACAAGTGGATAAAGACTGGCTGTATCCAGTTTCCGCCATTTGTTCTATGCTTTGTGATCTTTATTGTCCCTGTAACTTTCAAGCCACAGCTTTCAACGGTGTTCATGAGCTAAAATAATTTTCTTTATGTTGCTGACTCACAATACCTTAATGCCTTAAAAAGTCTCAAAACCCAAAAATCCCCAAAAAGTAGGATCAAAGGCATAAAAATAATGCTGGAAGGTAACTAAGAACCAACAACTAAGCCCTATGTGGCAAGAGAAACTCAAGCCACGGCCAACTCTCAGTAGTTGAACTCTGAGCTACCTGAAGCCAGTGCTTGAGCTGCAGAATCAGATACAATCAATTACTCTATCCTTATCTGGATATAATGAAGGCATGACTTGAAATGTTATCTTATCCAGGAAGTAGGGATATTTCTTAGAATGTGTAAGATGAAGAAAGGGAAGAGAAAATGAAAAAAGGTAGGACATCAAGAAAAATACCCACCAATACTTTTTGTTTATCTACTCTTCCTAGGCAATCAATTGTGGGTTGCAAGCCAGACCAAAGCAACATTATGATGAAGAACAATTAGCTTGTGTTCTGATCTTTTCACTCCAAAAAATTTGCATGCAACCTTTTTTTTTGCAGAACAAATTGGGAACAAGATACACAAACATCATATGGTAACAGGCAAACACGATTTTCTTGCTTTCTCTCAGGAAAATCCCATAAGAAATACAGGAAGAAGGGTAGCACTGGTCATGTCAGGCCCTCCAGCTGAAGGTCAAAGAGAAGAAACCATTCCCTGTCATCACTGCACACAAAGTGGAGCTTTGTAAATGCTGAATCATCAACTCTTTCTGTATCAGAGGTAGACAACAATTCATTCTGTCAGACTGTAGAAGTGAAGGAGAAAAAAAAGTACTGTGACAATCACTTAGCACTGTATGGTACATTTAACTCCTGACTTCACTCATTACACCCAGCACTATGTGCTGCATTCAACGACTGTCTTCTCTCTTGAAAACAACGCTAAAGATACGTGGCAGATTTCCACTGCCACTGGAAATCTTTAAAGCTAAGAAAGAATATTCCTGTTTACCCTCACCAGCCAGTTTCTGAATCTTCAAATAATTTTAACACATAAGCACAAAGAGAGCTTCTATATACATTAAGGATTTACAAATTCCTGGATTTGTATTGTAATATAAACACTTTCAGATAGAGAAAAACTTCTGAGATATTTTTGAAAGACTTCACATACCTCTAACAAAGAAACACCATTTTTTTTTCCATTATCATCTGAATTTCTACCACAAAGACTGAAAGCCTCAAATTTACAGCCTATATTTCAAAACCAGAGAAGACACGGTATAGTAAGAACGTACTAAAAGCAAACGAACCTGCATTTAGTACACTTACCTGCTAGTTAATAAGGGGAATAAAATGATTGGTACAATACTCAAAACAGCGTAAGCACTTGTTGAATTGGAATAACAGTTCTAACTACAATCTAATACTAAGAATCCATGCATCTTACAGGTCACTGGAATTTTTTTTTGGCTTAAGACTTCATTACCACAGCTAGCAATAATTTTAACATTAACAAAAGTAGTATGCACCAAGGATAGTCTAATACTCAATTAAAAAAAGCCAAATAGCAAAAACAAACAAACAAAATCGTAGAAGAAACACTAGGCACTTGGTTAGATGTCTCTAAATACATGTATTAAACAACTACCAGACACAAATATTACAGTTTGTAGAGGCACACCATTGGCCTTTTTTAATCCTGAAGACTTCTAGAATATTTTACAGAGGACAGTACAGAGTACTACGAAAAATGCCCATCCTTGCAATTAACTCAACGGGGTTTTCTAAAAGTGAGTTGGCAACTTCATTAGAATTTCAAATTACTATTATTGTTGTTTTAAACACAAGCAGGATATGAATAACTTATGACTAACAGCCCTGTTGCTACATAGTTCACCACTGTACTGATGAGATTAAAGAATAATGATTAATAATGCAAGGTGTATTCATATTTTCATATTTAACACCCACCTTTTTTTTTTTTAAATATACATCTCTCAGTCTAGATAATAACAACTCCTGCTGAGTCAAGAGTGGAAAATATAGTGAAGAAGGAAGTTTGTCTAAGTCTAACTGGTTTCAAGTGGCCTTTTCTACTCAGAAACAGTAAGAAGAAAATCCTTGTGGAGTACAAATTCCTATTATCCATGCTCATCTACAACTGATACAGCCATCACCAATGCAAAATCAATAGGCAGAAGAGATGGATTTTAAACACACTTAAAATTTTTCATTTGATATTCCTATGCAATTTTCTCCATGCAACATAAACACATAGAGATACAAGATATTTCAGATTTTAAAAGTCACTATTTTTCCCTCCTTGATTTCTGCTTTAAAGCTGAGGTCTTAATTTGTATCATGATGAGCTCATCTCAACATCTGTAAAGTCAGAAGAAGTCAGAGAATTGGAAATTCTTACTAGTAATTTATTTACACTTATTTTCTTCCAAACTGGAATTTAGCCTCTGAATTTCACAGTTTAAAAGAACAAAGAAAAGAAACATGAGGAAATTATAGCACATGTTCAAGATGGGCTCCCAGGAAAGGTTGTCATTTTTAACTCAGGAGACTGGGATTACAGACTTCTCAAATTGCTCCACAGCAGCAATGCTGTAAGAATTGTAAAATTATTTGCACTAGGAAACTATTAAGTACAAAATGACCCAGCATCAAATAACCCTTCACTCTCCTGCAGATGCATTGTATATTACAGCTACCACAACAACAAAAAACCCAAACAAAACATTCTCCACAGACAGAAATTCGTAGTTTCCAAAATATTTCAACAATATATTTTAAAGAATACAGTTTTGCTGCTGGAAGCTTCAGAGCCCATTGGCTTAAACGCTATCTTTACCACTATCAACAAGCCTGCTGAAATCAACAACTGACCTCTAACGCTTGGTAAAGATGCTCAAAATTGTCACTGACAACATGACGCAGGGTTGGAGTATGTGTGATTTCCTTTCAGAGAGAGCTTATTTAGTGGGAGCATTGTTTTGTGCACTAGAACAAGCTTCCTTTCTCCAGCATGGGTTCTAGCATGCTAACAAAAACAGCAACAACCAATTATGCACATATTGTCATGAATAAGCGGCAACGCGCAAATATGGTAAAATTACACTATTTTCTACGGTCAGCCAGAGAAGAATGAGACTACAACACAGTGATGCAAGGAGATCCATACACGTGCCCAAAGCTATCATGTACAGGTCCATACCTGGCACACGTTATATACAAATTAATGTTTTAATCACTAATCAATGAATTAAAACCCACCTTAAAAACATCAGAGATTTCATTACAGTAATAACCAAGCTGCAACTATTATCTTTTTACTGTTTGTTCTTCTTCATATAGTATATTTACGGGAGAGGTTCCAGTACGGTCCGACATGAGAAGACTGTGCGCAGACACGCGTGGGGAAGGAAGGGGACACTCTCCTTGGACAAGAAGGAGCCTTTACTACATGAAAACGAGAGGAGACGGGCGCGAAGCTGCAGAGCCTAAACGTTACCTCAAATAAAACCTTCTTACCTGATTCGTGACCTGAAAAGAAAGCAGAAAACAGAGGGGAGTTAAGACCCAGTCGGATCCACGGCATAAGACCTTCCCTCCTTCCCTGCCGCCACCAGCCACCCCTTAAGCAGCGATGTGGCCCGGTGCGGCCCGGAGCCCTCTGCCCTCTCCCCTCCGCCATCCTCCCGGCCACCCCACAGCAGGCACGCTGTCGGGCGGGCAGCCCCCCGCGCACACGGCAGCCCCCCACCGCCCAGGCCGGGCACTCACGTCGGGGTTGGCCTCCAGGGGCAGCCAGCGATGGGGCTCCATGGCAGCGGCGGCGGATCCCGGTGCGGAGCTGGGCGGACCCTCTCAGCGCGGCTCTGACAGCGCCTCCCGGTGCCGCCGCGCCTCAGCCCTGACCCGGGGCCGCGTCACCCCGCCGCGCCTCACAGGGGGGGCGCGCGAAGGAGGAAACAGCCGCCCGGCGTCCGCGCNTCCCAGCGGGGCAAGGGGTGGTTCTTCTCCCGCCCCGCCGCCGCGGCCTGTGGGGCGCGCCGCAGCCGCCGGGGGGCGCGGCCGCTCGGTGTCGGGGCACGGCAGGGGCTGGAGCCGATCCCGGCAGGAACCGCGGGGGAGTGGGGAGCGCCCGCCAAGCGCCCCGGCAGCCTCGGCCCCTCCGAAGCGGCCTCCAGTAGCTACGCTGAACCGCGGCGGGGAGGTGTGGGCAGCGTTCAGGGAAATACCCCCGCGGGGGACGGGGCAGGCCACGGGGCACGGCGGGACAAAGGGAGTCAGAGCAGCAGTGGCAAAAAATTACCCCCACATCACAGAATATTCGGAGTTGGAATGCACCCACAGGGGTCATGGAGTCCAGCTCCCGGCCCTGCACAGGACGTCCCCGAGAGTCAGACCATGTGCCCGAGAGCATTGTCCAAATGCTTGTTGAACTCTGCCAGGCTGGTGCTGGGGCTCTCCCACCTGGCGAGCCTCTTCCAGTGCCCAAACACCCTCTGGATGAAGAAACTTCTTCTGTTATCTGACCTAAACCTCTCCTGACACAACTTCAGGCCATTCCCTCAGGTCCTGGCACTGATTGCCAGAGAGAACAGATCAGTGCCTGCTTCTCCACTTGATCTTGCCTGAGAAGACCTCAGTGTAGCAGCAAGGACTTGGGTGCCGAGGTCCTCATATGTCCTGCTGAAAATTACTGCAAGATGTGTTAAACACAATTAAAAATAGCATTCATCTTGTACAGCTGCAAATCCCATCATACTTCCTATCTCAGGACCATAAACATGGCATTTCTTGGCCTTTTGGCTAAGATGAAGCATGGCCTAACACATACATAGCATATATAGTGTGGTTACATTTTATATGTGTACACATACCAGATTTAGAGTTATGCCCTTCTTTCAAGTTATTTCAGAAAGGCTAAAAATGAAACACATCAGGGCATTGGCGAGACCACACCTCAGGTACTGTGTCCATTCTGGAACCGTTCAAGAAGGACATTGAGCTGCTGGAGCGAGTCCAGAGAAGGGCAACAAAGCTGGTGAAGGGTCTGGAGAGCACATCCTATGAGGCACATCTGAGGGAGCTGGAGTTTTTTCACCTGGAGAAAAGGAGGCTCGGGGGGACCTTATCACTCTCTATAACCATCTGGAAAGAGATTGTAGCCAGGTTGGGGGTGGCCTCCTCCCAAGTAACCAGTGACAGGACAAGAAAACATAGTCATAAGCTGTTCCAGAAGAGGTTTAGTTTGGACATTAGGAGGAATTTCTTCACAGAAAGGGTGATTAGACGTTGGAATGGACTGCCCAGGGAGGTGGTGGAGTCACCATCCCTAGAAGCATTTAAGGAGAGACTGGACATGGCACTGAGTGCCATGGTGTAGTTGACATTGGGATGTTCTATCATAGGTTGGGCTTGATGTTTCCAACCTAATTGATTCCACGATTTCTTGGCCCCAGCTGTCCCCAGCTGCTGCTGCCCACCACTCTCTACAGATGGAGCTGACCTACACAGCCGCTTGCAGCACTTGCACAGGGCCTTGAGCTTTCAGAAGCAGACATTTGGACAAGGCTTTTCTAGAAGTCTGTGAGCTGGGCCTCCCAGGCTGCCCAGCACGTGAGCAGAAGGACCTGGGCAATGGGAAACAGGCGCTTGAGCATGAGTCTACATCTGGGCTGAGCAGAGAAGGTGCAGGAAAGCTGGGAACTTTGCCAGCTCACAGGTAAATCAGAGTGCTGTGAGAGAAGGAAGGAGTGCAGTGTGAGGAGCAGATGGTGTCTCCAGGTACTGTGGTACCCGGGAGTATCCAAGTGCCTAAGAAGGAGGCTAAGAAGGGGCAGAGTGTTGGGGATACCACAAAGCTCACTGGAGGCCCAGGCACTGAAGGAGTCCATTTAACAGATATGCTTTCTCCTGTGTGCCTGAAGAGCTCTTTGAAGAACTTGGTGTAGTTCTTTACAGAGTTTTGATGCAAATTATGTCCCATTCTGTAAATGTTAAGTGTACTAAATGAAGTAAATTACCTAATGACGTTTTTATTTTATTTCACCTTCTGTAATCACTTAGCAGGACTACGGTAATGCTACATGCCTCTGCCTGAAGCTTCTGCTTTGGCCTATCACAAATACTGTAGCATCTCTCTATCCAGTCTACTTGTAGCTCATGACATTTGTCTTCTAATTTCTATACAGTGTCTTCTCATGTGAAGTTCTTGGTTCTTCTCTAGCTAAAAGATGGGCCCATAATGTCAGATCACCATCACAGCCTGCATCTACATTCTCTGCTGTGAAAATCTTCATAGAAAACACTTCCAGAAGGAAAATTTTCTAAAGATGCACAGTTTAACTCTGTGGATAGGCAGACAAGCCAAAATCAATCCATGCGTCACCACCTCCTGTTCCAAATTAAAAAAAAAAAAAGCATATTTATGTGCCAATGAAAATAAACCCAAAATATTTTAAAATTTCAGCAAATGATTTTGTAATTACCTAACCATCAAGATATTAAACTTCACATTCCATCTCCACATCTTGGAGAAAAAAAGTAAGAAAGAAAAGTACCATAATGAGTATTAGTCATAGTGCTAAGGGCACTACTGAGAGACTTGGGAAGTTACGAACAAAGAGATTGTTAAGTCAAGTCCTCAGCATCAGAGACAGATCTCAGTGATGCATACACTGCCAGTATTTTGACAACCATGAGGTCATAAAAACACAGACTACTAAAAATCATTTGCACACTTAATTAGATGCTTTAGAAGGGAGAGGTCAAGATCAGACAGGTCATAAATGTATAAAGCTCATAAACACACATCATGTTCCATAATGATTAATCTGTTCCTGAAATATATTCTAGATTCTTTCATTAACACATTGAAAAAACATAATTTTAAATTAGTCAGCACTACTGTGGGACGAGTTGTTTTACTACTGTCACAGCCTCAGAATAGATCTATTGAGATTGTAAAATTATTCCCTCTCTATGTAGTAAAAAGGTTAAAAGCAAATGTAAAACTGATACTAGAAAAGTGTAAAAATATTATTTTTAAAAGTGAAACTGTTGAAGGGTCAGTGTTGCCTTAGTACTCCAGCCACAGTCCAAACTTAAACAATATCAGTATGAAATGCTTACTAAACACAGTTCTATTTGTAGTTTTAGAAAAAGTGGCTATTTCCTCATAAAGGTGAAGACATAGTTTACCTACACAAGTCCCCCCCAAACCGCAAAGTTTATTAGGTGTATGGGCTGATTCCACAATCCGCTTGTACAAAGTATGGTCATTCGATACCAAGTTCAGTATAGTGTATGTGGAGCATGCATACAGAACAGGCATCGCCGCCCCTGCAAAGACAGGCTGAGGAAGCTGGTGGTGTTTAGTCGGGAGAAGAAAAGGTCGTGTGGAAACCTCATGGAAACCTTCCAGTGTCTGAAGGGGACCTACATGGAAGCTGGAGAGGGACTCTTCGTCAGGAAGTGTAGTGACAGGACAAGGGGGAATGGGTACAAACTGAAAGTGGGGAAATTTAGGTTAGATATTAGGATGAAATTCTTCACTGCGAAGGTGGTGAGGCACTGGAATGCGTTGCTCAGGGATGTTGTGGATGTCCCATCCGTGAAGCGTTCGTGATCAGGTTGGATGGAACAACCTGATCTGGTGGGAGGTGTCCCTGCCCATGGCAGGGGATTGGGGCTGGATGATCTGTAGGGCCGCTTCCAACCCCTTAATATTCTATGGTTCTAGGATTTGCGTATCTGAGCCTTTGAGAAGGAGCACCAAGAAAACCCTGTCAGTAAGCCAAGCTCCGCAAACAACCTGCTGCGCCAACCGAGCGTGACTTGAGCCGGCACCTCCCAAGCCCTCCGAGGCGGTTCTGCACCTCCCACGCCCTCCGCGGCGGTTCCGCACTTCCCGAGCTCCCCGCGGCCGGCCCCGCACTCCGCTCCAGCACCGGGGCGGGAGCTTCCTTAGGTACGTACAGGTTAACATTAATTACATTAAATGAAGATACATGCATGCATGATGGCCTAGGCATTTCTCAGTGAAAGATTAGACTTATTTCTGTAACGCTTTAGGTACTTTTTTCTGATCGCTACTGTTTTTCAGATGGTGGTGGTGCAGCAGATAAGATTCGTTTAATACCGCAAGACTTTTTTGCAGAGCTGGTAAGTAGAGCGGTAAATGGGATGGAAAAAGGCTTCTGGCATCTAGGAAGCCTTTTTATTTAAGCTCTTTTGGGTTTTGTCTGTTGCAAAGAGAGCCTTATGCATGTTGTAGTTTGAATTGACTCATTAAACAGACCAGTCCTGCTAAGAGCAATGGATTTACTTTAAATTTATGTTTTTATCACAGAAGACTTCTAAAAATTTATTTTTATCTATCATCTAAATGATATATCAAGGTAACTTGTCTGAAAAACTTTTGGCTTGTGCACTGTAGTGTGCAGTTGAACAGTTAATATGAAACTGGTATGTTAATTATCAATAGTGAGGTAAAAATTAAAGTCTTGATTTGGTTCATTTCTTAGTTTTGATGGAATTTTAAAATCAGTCACTTCAATTACTTCATTCTTTACTCTGCACTCTTCACTGTTTTTGTCCATTCAAATTATCTTTGTATCATGTATTAAAATATGCATTAAGAGTGTCTTCAAACATGTTTTTTTTTACAGTGTGAACAAATAATTCAACATCTGAACCATAAGATCCCAGGTGTAAATACAGCTGAATTGTGTCAGGTAAGTTGGCACATCAGCACTTTGTAAGCAAGTATGGTAGCTGTATCTGCTATTAAGGGTAGAATTCCCAAGTGGATGTGGGGTTTCTTGTGTGTGTGTGTATGTACAAAGATGCTTTTACTTATGCGTGATTTANCGCCCTCCGCGGCGGTTCCGCACTTCCCGAGCTCCCCGCGGCCGGCCCCGCACTCCGCTCCAGCACCGGGGCGGGAGCTCCAGCAGCGGGGCGGGAGCAGCGCGTGCTCCCCGCGCCGCAGCCAATGAGCGCGGCGCCGCTGCCGCTGGCGCCGCCTCGCTCTGGGGGCGCTCGGAGCCAATCAGCGCGGCGAGCGCTGTGTNTAGGAAGCCTTTTTATTTAAGCTCTTTTGGGTTTTGTCTGTTGCAAAGAGAGCCTTATGCATGTTGTAGTTTGAATTGACTCATTAAACAGACCAGTCCTGCTAAGAGCAATGGATTTACTTTAAATTTATGTTTTTATCACAGAAGACTTCTAAAAATTTATTTTTATCTATCATCTAAATGATATATCAAGGTAACTTGTCTGAAAAACTTTTGGCTTGTGCACTGTAGTGTGCAGTTGAACAGTTAATATGAAACTGGTATGTTAATTATCAATAGTGAGGTAAAAATTAAAGTCTTGATTTGGTTCATTTCTTAGTTTTGATGGAATTTTAAAATCAGTCACTTCAATTACTTCATTCTTTACTCTGCACTCTTCACTGTTTTTGTCCATTCAAATTATCTTTGTATCATGTATTAAAATATGCATTAAGAGTGTCTTCAAACATGTTTTTTTTTACAGTGTGAACAAATAATTCAACATCTGAACCATAAGATCCCAGGTGTAAATACAGCTGAATTGTGTCAGGTAAGTTGGCACATCAGCACTTTGTAAGCAAGTATGGTAGCTGTATCTGCTATTAAGGGTAGAATTCCCAAGTGGATGTGGGGTTTCTTGTGTGTGTGTGTATGTACAAAGATGCTTTTACTTATGCGTGATTTATTATTTGTAATTGTTTGAACGTTCTGTTTCTAGAGAATTCAAACATCGGGGGTTGAGATTAATATTGGTGACCTGGCAAAAATAGCTAACATTCTTTCATTTCTATTTAGGTAAGCACAAAATAATTTACTTTGCACCATGTCTTTTTTCCTTCCATCACAACTTAATGGTGGTATTGAAAAGTTATATTAAATGTGGGTATGAAATGAACTGATTTGGGAAAAGGGCAAAAGTTTGTAAGTCTCAGTACACAGAAAAGAACACCTGGGCTTAGTTTGTGTCATTGAAAGTGTAGTTACTTAATATATAGTATCACTTTCTGTAATAAAAAGTAAAGAGAAGAAATTGTTCCAAGATGCTGTGTACAAGCTCTAGAACTAGTGGCAAAATAGAGGAAGTTAAGCTCACTATTAAAGCTAAGTCAGCTGGGCCTTTGCCTGGAAAAAGCGTGTTTTAAAAACTTTGTGTTTCTTGGAGATGAACAATCAGCATTTGTGCCTGTTTGAATGATACACAGCTAAATATATTGCACTCTGCCATGAGTTGAGTTTTAGTAGTGGTTTTAGTTGTTAAATTTTTGTATTTTTAGAAAGATAAAATTTTCAAGATGTTTCTTGTTCTTTTAATATCTAGTATCTAAATTTTATGTAACATTATTACAACTGAGGAAAATAGACCAGTAGAAATTTAAAATACTGCTTTTCCATCTATAAAATAGAATGCCTTAAGTTATATTAAACCATGCTACTTGGAGGACCAACTCACCTTTTCTTGTATTAATGCCTCTTTAAGAGGAGTGAACCTGAACATGAACAAACATAGAGTAGGATTTTTTTGTTTCCTTGTTTCTGTAGAGGAAATCAAGTGTCAGTTTTCCTATAGACTTGCTGCCTTTTCAGTTGAAGGGTTTATGGCATCATTTGACTCCTATTAGTATCCATTATACCGTGACCTATAAGTCCTTACTTTTGGTGATACTTAAATTCCACCTGCTAAATATTTAATTAAATTGCCTTGTTTCTGAAGCAGTAATACTGTTTAACTGCTCTACGCACACATCCCTCACTGACTTGTGCCTTCTTCCAGTTGCTACAGCATTTGGAGGGTGTGATTATTTTTGGTTTGATGTTGGATGTTGTACAAGCTCAGCAAAGCTGGGTCTCTGTATATTAAGACATATTAAAGTCATGTTTTTTGCACATGGATACAAAAGATCAGTAACATTCTAGAAAAAAGGTGATCACGGGCTGCTACATTGTTTCAAAGTACACATAAAGTAGAAATAAAAACTGGCTCTTTGGGGTAAAATGAGCAATTATGTTAAATTTGTGGAGAATGAAATTGATGCAGTGATCTCTGGATGTATCTATTATAGCACAGCAGCCAGAAACAATCTCTCTACGGAGGAACTTGTCACCACCTTGGGCAGTGCTGGCAGCACGCTGCCAAAACATGCAGTTCAAGTTATTCGTCACGTGTGGAACGAGCAGGGCAAAGCAATTGCTGTGTCAGAAGATGCAAGAACTATGGCCACAGTGGGGCAGGTAACTGAATGACAAAGTTCAGCTGAGCTAATGATGAACATTTTGAAAATGTCAGTGTCTCACTGTGTGTGTTGTGTTGTCAAGGGAGGCAGTGGTATTTTGACTGTTGGAAGCTTTCCTACCTGTGTGTGCACGTACATGTTGCCAAATATCTATCCAGATAAAGCAGCATATGCAATAAAGGTTGTCTACATGCTGAACAGTTTTCTAATATTATTGTGATGATGATAACTCACATTTCACACCTTTTTAAAAATTCATGCTTTCTAGTACTCTTAGGGAAGATGAATGCCAGTCAGTCTGGCAGACTATTGTATTGGTTTATTATGTAAATCTGTTTTAAGTGTAAATTTTTGTTTAAAGTTGATAACACCAGCACTTGATTGCTTATTCTTAGTCTCCCTTAAATTTAAACATTATTTTAAAAGATAGTTTCTGTCAATTTCCAGCATTCCCTTTTTGTTTGAAAAAACAGCAGTCTGTTTACATTTTAAGATTTTTTTTTCTGGCAACAGTTTAAAAGAGTATAGAATTAGGAAAAGAGAATCTTTTTCTGAGGCTTGATAGTACGCTTCTAAAGGCCCTTCTTCACAAAAGGCTAAAAATTGTCACTTACTCATCTGAAATTTATCTGTTACGTACTTTGATTTATCTAAAATGCAGTTATGAAATGCCATAATTTTTCTGTTATTGCTATTATAATTTTTTTGGTTTAGACTTAGAAACTTTGGTTTTGATTTAGAAACTTCTAAAAAAAAAGAAAACATGATAAAAACCCCCATGCATGATATACAAGCTGGGTGACCTCTGTGGCTTAAGCTCCTCATACTAGAATTTTAAGAGTGTACTTGACTATTGATTATACTTGAATAA
Organism: Platysteira castanea; assembly: GCA_013397175.1. Classification (NCBI taxonomy): domain Eukaryota; kingdom Metazoa; phylum Chordata; class Aves; order Passeriformes; genus Platysteira; species Platysteira castanea. The sequence goes on along the minus strand of VYXC01003154.1, from coordinate 450,993 downwards.
GGAAAAAAGATAAAGTGAAATAACTTATTAAATTACTCATTCATTCACCGTTAAGTGGAAGGCAGATGATTTGTATATACAATAATACCTGAATGGTTGTGTTTGCTTTCCATTTGGGTAAGAACTCTAGATGTCCTGATTGTCTGTGAAATATCCCTCCAAGTGAATAGCAATGGGAGGGTAGCTCTCTTTCTTTGACACTGTTGCCAATGATTATCATCTCTGTAGTTTGTAGATATGAAATGGAAACTGGGAGTTGCGATGAGCTCTGACACCTGCAGGTCTCTGAAGTACCCTTATGTCACAGTGACACTAACAGTGGCCGACCCTTCAGGACAAATAACAGACAAGTCTTTTGAAATGACGATCCCACAGTTCAAGGTCTGTAGTGACTGTTACTTGAGTGTTACTCAGTCTCCTAAAAACAACAGTGCCGTTGTTGTATGGGTCAGTTGTATACCCTGATGCATACATTTACTCATACAGTCATGCAAACATGAAGCATTAAATAAATATGTAAAACACTAAATACTTATTTCATAGTATTTAGTTCTACATCACTTACCTGAAGATATTAATTTAACAGTAATTGATCGGTTTTCTTACAAATAAACTAACAACCAAAGACAAAATCTTCCAGAGCTTGCTAGCTATCATTCTGCCATATCAAAAATTCATAGAATGTTTTGGAATTACAGAACTCTTCCTCAGCCTCAAAATCTAAAACTTGGCTTAAGCCTAACAATTGCTAATGATTAGGAATTAAGATCAGTCTGCTTTGTCACCACTGACTTAACTGCTGTCTCCATCTATGAATTGATGTAACTTTTAATTTTGCATAAACGTGGCCCTTTTATTGTTCTGTTTAAAGGGTCAATACGTCACCTAGAATACCATACAAACTTAAATAGGTCCTTGGAATTTGATTGGCAGAAATTTGAGAAGGATATTTTGAATCCCTGGGTGTTGTGAAATGTTGTATTCATTCTGTTTGAAGCCTATTTAATAATTTGTTATTCAGCTACTTTAGGAAATGAATGCTACATTTGAAAAGTCTGGATTATTTCAGCTGAGAGTAGAAACATTTGTGTGAGAAAGGGTTTTGTTTATTTTTTTTGACATGAGAGCTACTTTGTATTTTTCTTTCATCTTTTCCTATTAATAGGCAAACCCATGCTATTAAGGCATCACCTTTGTAGATTTAATAGTTAATGTGTTCAAATGCCAACCAGCCCACAGAAAGAAAAGCAGAAACTTTCAGTTCAAGCTGTGCATTGTAAGTGAGAAATATGGACAGTGTGTTTTGTCTAACACGCTAGTTTGAATTGCAGTTCCAGCTTTTCTTCAAGCAACTGACATTTGTCTCAATTCTTGCTTTTTAGAACTTCTTCAGACAGTTCAAGGACATGGCGTCTGTTCTTGAAACAGTTTGAAGGGAACTTTTATTTACAGTGACATTTTGGAGAAAGATCAAGTAAACTTTCCATTCTGCACAGGGAATAAAGTGCCATTGTTCAGCAAGGTATGTATCCATGTCTTCTTGACAGGAATTGGTCAGCATCACCCTTGCATTGCTATGAAGATTTCTTTGCTTTTGATTACTTGAAGCCAACTCTGCACTGTTTGTGAAAACATGTCCAACTTTGCTTGTCCTGGTAGACAAAAGATCGGGATGTGTATGGAGAAGCATCTCTGTAGACTTCCTAATACCCATGAATAAGAAACTACATGTAAGAAACTACACACTGAACTCTGTAATGCAGAAAGAAACCTGAAAATGTTGACTAGGAATATACTTAGAGAAGTGTAAATCCCATGTTAATATTTTTGTCTGTATAATTGGGATGGACTCAACAGTAGTATTACTTATAAAGAGAATATGAAGTTACATGTAACAGGCATATAGCTACTCTTGAAGAATAGCATTGTCAGGTAGTTGGTTGCAGCTATTTGCAGATCTGGCTTCCAGTCTTTTAATAACTGGAGAATGTACTTGTCCTAACAGCTCGTTTATTTCATGTATTTATTTATAAAGACTGAATTAATGCATTAAGTTTTTCCAGAGACCCAAAATTCTCTCAAATGAGGCCCAGAGGCTAATTTTACTTAAACGTAGAAAGGCAAATTTAATTCAGAAGTATTTTAATGTGCTTCTGCTTTTTCAGTTCATCCATTGTTAATCTGTAGTATTCTGCTTGATGTTTTGGTCAGCAGTCTTCTTTCTAATTAAATTAGAATATTGATGTAGTTGCCTCACTTCAACCTCTGAACTAGAAGAGTCAAGAGGAAACTTGAAAATTCAGGCTGGAGAGGTAGACAAGCACATCAGAGAAAGGACCACACTAAAAGATTTCTTTGCATGTTGCATTGGAACAGGCAGCCACTGGACTGTGCTCTGCACACTTGCCCTAAGAAGGTGACCTAAGCAGCGAAATTTTGACTTTGATGTTGAAGTATGGGGGCATTTCTAAAGGGGAGTGATAAATCCAATGTGCTTGCATGCACTCCTCTTGAGTTTTTTTCCTTGAATTTTCCATAAAACAAAACACGCGCTGCAAATATTGTGGGATGTAATAAAAGCAATACTGTTGCATCTCCACCACCAGATGTGCTGGTGGTGTAGTAGAACAAGTAAATCTGAAGAGAGATAATTCACACTGATAAGCAGATTGAGGTTTATGCTTCAACTTAAGGCTGGTAGAGACTGAGTACCAGCTTCGTTGGGACAGATCCTCAAATTATTTCAGGCCCACTTAAAATGCAAACATCTACTCTACCTTTCTAAATCAAATCTTTTTTTTAATTAACTTTTTAAAAAGCTGGCTGAAAGTCATTGATACAGGTTATACCTGCCTTTTTGTGCTACAAAAATAAACTGCAGCACATGGTGTGTGCTGCATACGCTACAATCCTTTCAGGAATGCCCCTATTTCAGGCATTATGCATGATGCATAAAAACAGTACTTGGAATTGATTAGAAGCCCAAATAAGTGAAACACAGTTGGCTTTGACAGAAGTTTTCAGCCATGACCCTGAATTTGGATGATACTTCTTTTATGCTGGTTGAAGTCTGAGGTGTTTGCTTTGTGGCAAAACCCCTACACTGGGCAGAGCACATTGATCTTTTCTGGGACCTTCCCAGTGGAGTGTCACAAAATGCTCTCGGGAACAGACTTCCCGTTTGCCTCTTCCCTCGTCTGTCTGCAGGAGTTCAGGACTGAACATAGAGCAAACAGATATGTATGGAAAAGTGATGTGAGCAGCTGATTTTTTTTGTTGTTGTTCTTTAATTTGCAGAAGTTGGAGTGTAAGGCTTCTATAACTGGAAAACATTGTCATGCTTTGGCCTAGTAAATTAATTGTTTTATATCAATGCAAGAGTTCCAGAAAAAAATAATGTGTTTGTTTTTAGTAAAGCTGGAGCCTTACAAATAACTTCCTATGTGTTCTAATGCACATAAATTCTTCATATAGCTGGAAATACTTGTGCCTTCATTGGAACTGCATGGAAAGAAAGATTTAATTAATCATGTCTTAACAATTCAAACAATTCAACAGTCTTAAAAGTAGATGTTGGGAGGTAATGAGGAAACTTCCAGTTGCAATTTTTGCTTGCTCCATCAGCAAGAGAAGAAAGTAGTCAGCCTTTGTAAAGACTTTTATTTTGTTAAGTCAGATATTCTAGAAGTATTGATGAATATTTTTTCTAAATGTCCCTGAACTCCAGCATGTTGTAATTCTGGCTGGAAGATGCTTGGACATGTATGCTATACCAATTTACTGTCTTGGGAATTTTCAGAGGAGTTATGATTTAAAGTTGGCTATGTACTCAAACTTTTGAAATGTGTCCTGATGACTATCAGCAGGAATTCCTCTACTGAGTAATGGAAGAATTAAGTACTTTATTAAAAGGAAACCAAACTAAATATTTAACAGTTTTCAGGGTAGCAATACTAATATGTCCAAACAAGCTGGTGATTTTTTTGTCTGTATGTGCAGAAACCAGATCTTTTCAAAGAGAATCAGGAGTCCTTGTGTGTTCCTAATTCTAGTTGTTGATTAATAGAAATTGTATAACATGAATATTTTTGTAAGTACACAGACAGTCATTAAACATGTAGGTAACAAAGACAAAGCTGGTCTGTGTTTTGTATTAAGCCTCCTGCATGGATGTCTGTCTTGTAAACACTGCAATGAGTAAAGTTCAGGACTAGACAATGACTAAATTTCTTTCCTTATTAAATTAGGATGAAATTCAGACATACGCAGTCTTTCTCTGTGATCGGGTACCAAGGAGTTAATGAGTAACTGCAGGCTGCAAGGACTCTTTGTGTCAATTACTTAAAGCTAGACAAAATGTTGTATTGAACCAGGAAAAGACAGAGGACATACGAGATTAATGAAATTTTGCAGGAAATTACATTCAAGTGATTTTTTTTTCCTTAACTGTATTTAGGAGACAAGTAAACATTTTATTTTTTTCAATATTTGCCTAGAACAGAGCAGGAGGAAGGAAGGGGGGTGGGGTCTTCCACAGTCGACAAAGCCAGGGGAAGGAATAATGAAGGAATGTCCTAGCCATGACTGTTGTCTTCATCATAGGACTTTTTTTTTTCTTTTCATAAATTTCAAACACATCATCCCTCTTGCTGAAACCTATTTTGTAGAAAGCTCCACAGGAGTGCACAAATGGCTGGAGTATGTCTGTGCACTAGTGTTTTATGTGTTTAGCTTCTGCACACTTTGGCCATGTAAAAGCATGTCTCTGTTCCCGCTTCCATAAAATTGTACTGCCATTCTTTAACCACATTTTAAGGTATGTGACCTTCTTGTTCATCGTGAGCCCACTCCCTTTATTTTTCACCTTCCCCTTTTTAAGCCTTTGCACTCTATTTGACTGCTTGAAGACACGTTGCCTTGGACCAATTAAAAACAAAGGTAAAGAGGTGATAAACTGGGGGAAGTATGTTTCTTTTTCCTCTTTGTCCTCTTTGAATGTTTTATTACCCTCTTGGCTGTAGGTATAATGAGAGGGTAATTTCCACTCCTTTGCAGAGGCATGCAGGGTGGTTCTGTTAAGACCTTGCGGGCACTAAAATAACACAAAAAATGTGTCTGGAGTCATTTGATCTACCTGCAGAAAAAAAAAAGTGCTGCACCTCTGAAGAATCTCTGCTACTGGCCAGGGGATGTGGGGGGGAAAACACGTAAAACTGAGCAGCCTCTATCCTGTTCAAGACTGTGGTTGATCATGGTAGGGCTCCTTTCCCAGACAGATTTTTAGTACAGTTACATACCTGTTGGTTGGGCTGATAACTTGCTGGGCATTTGCTTCATTAGGAAGCTGGGTTGGTGCAGGTCAGTACCTGACCTGAGTGCCTTGACCTCAGCTTGCATGGTATGCTGTTGCAGTCCTTCCTTCCTGAGGCTCAGCCAGCTCATAACTGGATTTGCTTATCACTGGAATTTTTGCTGAATACTTCCTTTTGCTTTTATTGTCCAGCAGTGTCCATACTCACTCGTACAGATCTGCTCTTGGCTCTTTAGTGTATGAGGTGCTGTGTTAACCCCACCTGACAACCAAGCACCACACAGCTGCTCGCTCAGTCCCCTTCTGCAGGACAAGAGGGGGAATTGGAGGGGTAAAAGTGAGAAAACTCATGGGTTAAGATAAAGACAGTTCAATAGGTAAAGCAGAAGCTGCACAGGCAAGCAAAGCAAACCAAGGAATTCATTCCCCACTTCCCAAGGACAGGCATGTGTTCAGCCATCGCCAGGGAAGCAGTAACCTGCATAAGGGTTACTTCGGAAGACAAACACCATCACTCCAACTGTTCTCCTCTTCTTGCCCCCCACTTTATATACTGAGCATGATGTCATATGGTAGTGGATATGCCTTGGGTCAGTTGGGATCAGCTGTCCCAGTTGTCCCCTCCTAACTACTCATGCACCCCCAGTCCTCTCACTGGTGGAGTGGTGTGAGAAGCAGAAAAGGCTTTGGCTCTGTGTAAGCACTGCTCGGCAACAAAGAAACATCTCTACTGTTATTAACAATGTTTCCAGCACAAATCCAAAATGGCCCTCTACAAGCTTCTGTAAAGAAAAATTATTCCCCAGTCAAAATCAGCACGCAAGTCAGAAGGATGATTCTCAGCACTCCTCAAAGCCAGTCCTGGGTGCTTGAAAAGACTTCCTGATTCTTGTTTCCAAGGCTTTTCTGGGAGAAGGTGAAGAAATGACCTGGCATTCAGCTGAGTTACTGGGATATGTCTCTTAATTATGTATGACTTTGTGTCATTGAGGAAGTAAGGAAACTGAGATCGCTCATCTTCTCTATGATGGAAGGCTAATTTTAGTATTTCTGGGTTTTCTCTTCCCTAAACTGCATTTATCTGCTATGGCTAATTACAGAGCTGCCCTACTTCAAGAACCCTTTCTGTTTGATATGTCCAAGTGCCATAGTTTCCAAATACCTGTCAGTGTTTACATTAAAAATATTGTTACATTTATATAAATTGGAAGTTTCTATGTCAGTTTTGTACTTCACATAATGAGCTTTAGAAAAGTAAGGAAAATTTTTTATTTCATACAATAAATCTCTGTGCTAGATAATTCCAGAGGACTTTGTCCCAGCCTCAGGCACCAGGTGGCACTGCTACATACAGTCTTGCCTCACAGCAATCGCTGGACAGCATGTCTGGCTATGGGATAAGGACCTCTGGTTTCCTCCCCTCTGTAGCTTGGAACTGGAACTGTACGAATTCCTGTCACCATAACTTCTATCCCACTTCTGACATTGCAGGGAAACAATCTAACTCCTCTTTTAATTATTACCAAGATGAGCACAAAGATTTGCAGTTACATAAACAACACTCAGCATTTTCATGATAACAATACATACCATACATTGTATATTTGCAGCTGTTTAAATCAGTAACTTAATTATACTAACATTTCTGCATTATGACTCGCTCTTTAAATAGTATCATATTGCATTTGGGGCCTAGTCTCATTTTACTCTTTTCCCTGTCTATACATCTCTAAAGGAGATTTTTCTAGATCTGTATCTTGGTCATAGAAAAAAGCATTTGCATTTCTCTATCCAAGGTTTTCATGCTGTTTGACCACTTTAAGATCCTTCTTACATATTCTGTTAACGCAGCCTAGTTATCAGTGTCTTTATGCTACATTTAGTAATACACTTCCCTGCCACTGAAAGTGGCCTGGGTGCTTAACTCCCCTGTGAATTACCTCTGAATCTGGAAACATCATGTTCAGATGTTCTTGGTATTATTAAAGCTGAAAGGAATTTTTCTGTTCTCCGTGAATGTCATTGCTGGTGAGTCTTTGGCAGTTTACAGGTGTTTGTAAAAAAAATTCAACTGACAGCTCGCCCAAATTAAAGCAAGACAGGCTTCCTTCCCAGTGATGCTGCTGAACAGGGAAGTCCTGCATGCTGCAACCAGACATGAAGCTTAAGAATGGTACTAAAGTTTACATTTAAAATGAGGAATGTAAGTGCGTGTCTGGCATGAATCACTGGTGTGCTGTGCCACACTGCTCCTCGCAGTTGGGATTGTGGGGAGATGAGAGATGCTCAGCAGTCAACAGAGTCAAGACAACAGATGTCGATTTACCTAGGAGAGAGTCAAGGACAATGAGAAAGAGGATTAAGGGATTCCCATCTGTTATGTTTTTTTATGTTAGCAGATACACTGGCACCATTCTTGGTGTTGTGTTGGGCCTACCAGTGCCCTGTTGTTCATGCTAAGCTGTTCCTTCTTTTACCACACATACAGTATGAAGTGGGAAAGCTGCAATAACACTTTAATAGTGGTACACTTGAAGTCATAAAGGTATTTGCATTTTCTTCTTGAAGAGACATAATTTGTGCCCTTTGAAGTACTCTTGCCTTCCAAAGCATCTCTCTTCCATGTTATTTCTGCACTCTACCTCAGACTTGCTAACCTTTCTAGCCTGTGGTTCATCCTTTGTAGTAATATATTTGTGAAATAATATTGATATGTTCCTTTTAGCTTTGGCAACGACAAGAAAATCTGTCTTAGTTTCCATTACTAGAGAGTTGGAGCGGACCAAGATCCCTTCCAAATCCCAAATGAGGTAGATGTAGTAGGCACTCTTAAAGAGAGAAGCAGACTCCAGCAATCGCAGTACTTCATCTCTTCTTCCTCATTTTTTTCTGTTATTTGTGTGTTACTGCTACTGCAGTGGCTGGGGAATAGTAGAGAAGTAAATGGCTCCTTTTTATAAAAGCAGGAATAATTCGGAATAGGGAAGTTCTTGCTGCAGAAGTTGCTCTGTCTCCTGCAGTAACTAGCTTTGCAGCTGATCTGAGCTGCTGACAGCCAGCAAACTCTGTATTACCTCAACAACAGGGATTGTAGTAAGCTGATGTGACACACTTTTGGGGGGCAGGGGCCTTATTAAAAAAAACCAAAAAACAAAAACCCCAACAAATTTCAAATGTTTGCACATGGAAAGATGCTATGATCACACAGGACTCCAGATAAAAACTTAGTTTTAAATAAAATGCATTGTGGTTCTTCACTGGATTCAAAGTATTTTGTCCTGGAAAGTTTCATGGGATGACTGTGATATGAAAAAATGACTTAAGCAAGAATCTTTCCACAATCAAATTTCTCTTTGAAGAAGAATATAATAATTTAATGTATTGTCTCTCTTAATCGGCGCTACATTAAATTGAATAACAATACACTGAACATGGACATAAACTGTGGCAGGTTGCTTTAAGTTCTAGAGATGTTTATAAAATTTCTAGCCAGGGATTATTCTCGTACGGACTTTGCTCATTCCAGTTCCCCTAAATCTGTTTTGGAGTGGGTCTTACTGGCAGAACAAATTCTAATCTGTCATTTTGATAAAAAAGATTAGTGCCATTTAAGAAGAAAACACCAAAACCAACCTGCCTCTTACCAGATTAATTTTTCATCATTTTTACTGTTTGCAAATTGCAGCAATTGTCCCCTGCTATTGACATATCTCTACAAGACCCATATGTCTTACTCAAAGCTTTGGCATTGCCTTTTAAACTACTGTAATCTTTATACATCCCGCTAAATATACAATTTTCATTATTTCTAGTGAGGTTTTTTATGTACTTTAAAAAAGAAGGCACCAGAGTTTCTCTAGCAGCTAAAACTTGAAGCTCTGGTAATAGGTCCAGTCTACAGAACTTCCTAGTATTTCAATTATATTTCCAGAAGTTATTTCATTACAGTCTTCAAATAATACCAGGTAGTTTAAATTAATTAAATGGTTTTAAAAGTAAAAATGCCTATATCTCAGTTCTTACAAAAAGGTGATCTGAAAGTAAAATAAAATATAACTAGTTTAAACTAATGCAAATATGGAAATGGACCTTGAATTCCCAGCCAGCTAAGTGAGATCATTCTTAGAAAAGCAATAGAATCAGAAGCAATTTCAGCTTCAGGGCATATTACTGAAATAATAGTCCAAGGTGACTGTAGTTATGCATAAATTATGGGATTGTAAAGTCAAGCCTACAGCTCCTCTAATAACTTAATATTTTTTCTGCAATTAAAGTTGTGGCTAGAAAGCTTAAGGGGATGGATAATTACTAGCAATTAACAGTCTGATCATGTGAGATGCTGAGGTCTCTCTGCTGCTTAAGAAGTTACTGAGAGCTGTGGTTGCTTACCATTTTGCAGGTCTAAATCCCTTAACACTGAGTATGAACTGAAGATCCAGATATGATAGATGAAATGGCTGCTGTGGTGCCATGTGCAGAAACAGCATATATTATCAAGGTATGGTCTTACAGAACTAAACATACTTCCTCTAATAAACAGAAAGAAAATACATTTTCCGTTTTATTTGGAAAAATAACCTTTACTTGTAGTACTCCATTGACAAGCATATCAAATCCAAAGTGTTCAGAGGCACTTACATCTAGTTATCTATGTTTGGTCACTTCAATAATATGCCTTAACCTAAGAGGTTTTGCATCTAATGTCTATGTTAGGAACGAAAACAATGGCAGGTTATCAACAGTTCAAAAAAGTCTGATTGGGTCTGTGGTTGGTTTCACTTGACCAACTAAACAGGCACTTGCAGCACATGCTATGGCAGTTATTGCCCATAGTACTTTATGTACTTCAGATCTTCCAATAGAGTGTTCCCTTTGGATTTTACAATTTGTTTCAAGAAGCTTTGCCAATGCTAATGCTAATGCTAATAATAAAAAAAATAATTGTTAAGAAATTGTGGCTTCTCACCAGAGACTTTGTCTGTCATGTCTCTGGCATGGATGCTGCCTTTACACTTCTGTTTGGGGTGATCTGGAGAGAAACTGTTCTTTCATCAAGAACAGACTTATATTTTCAAAGCTCTATGGATAAGGGCTGTGAAAAGTTGCTTTTTTCCTCTGTCCCAAAGTTTTTGATGCCCATTAGCTGAGCTATAAGGATTATATATTTTATGGTAATTCCTAACTACATTGTGCAAAGAATTAGAGAAAGATATTTTCATTATCATTATAGTTTAAACACTAAAAATTACATGAGAGGCACGTCACATGTCGTGGGCAAAGGAATATTGTGCTCAATATGAGAGAAATTGGAATTTTTCACTTAAAGGTGCATGAAATCTTACAACTGAAAAGAAATGAGAAAAAGGGACCAACTTCAAGAAAAAAAGTTATACAACAAAAGGACTGACTTCCTACTGAAACACTGTTAATGAGATGGGGGGATATAAAGTGCTAGGCAGATTAAAGTATAAGAAATGATGAAGTAAATGGATAAAAGTAATAGACTGCTAAAAGGGATTACTATGAAGAATCGATTCATAGAGACATAAAAAGCTGAAGCAAGAAGAAAGCACGAAAATGTTGGATTAACATCTGAGAATCTGATTTTGAAGGTAGTTAAAATATTAGAGGTAGCATTTGTATAAATTAATTTCATCTTCTAAGGAATTTGTATAAAGAATTCAGTAATAAAAATAAATTAAGTCAAAAATAACCAGATCTCATACCATATTAAGCAAATTACCCAACAGAAGGAAAAACCAAATAGATTTACAAAACAGGCACAATGGTGACAATTGAAGAATTTCACATTCATTTTTCAAATTTTAGAATTTAAGTTCTACCTGGTAATTTGCAATAATTGAAGTACATCCTTAATCAACTGAAAACACAGCTCTGTAACATCTTCAAGTGAAGACTTCTTGTTCCATTTGTATGATGCAAGAACATCAAGGCATCTGTAATTGCTTAAAAGAATATTTTTGCTGTTCTAATGTGTTTGCATGACTGTCTTCAACTTTCCTCATTATTATTCTTTCTATTGCCATAGCATCTAAAAGTCTAGGTGGCTGTCCACAAACTGGTTTTGGTAGGTCATACACAGACATAAACCCAAAGGGATCTAGTAGTCCCAGAGATGGTGCTGGTAAGCAGCTGCAGCTATTCAGTGTGTTGCAGCCTCCCCCTTAGGCTTCATTGGAGCAATGCTTCATTGGAGCCATTCAATGATTATCCCATCTGAAACCATTGCAAAAGAATGTATGCGGGGGTTTTACCGCTGCTCTAGTGCAAGCCCAGTGTTTAGTTCACTTCCCAGGTGGGTTAAATTGGTCTTTGTGCTCAAGTGACTGAATTGCAGCTTCACGCTCTAGATGAATCGTCTAACCAAGCATCCCCAAAAGGGCCGAGTAGTGTTGCTGCCTTATTCACCCCTGAGCAGTCATTCCCGCTCCCTTTGTGCCAACAGCGCTCTCTCTATAAGCGCTGTCACTTAAATTAGAGGCAGCTTACAGAACTGAACTGGCAGAAAAGGAGCAGCTCACTGCAGCATTAAACCAGTGCCAGCGCTGCTGCCAGGAACCAAATAGCTCTTCTTGCCGGTGCACTGGTGAGTGGCTCACAAATTGTCATTCCACAATGCTGTTGCACAAAATCTTAAAATACCATTCTCAGCCAAAGGGTTAATACTAACTGTGCAGAGTGAAGGACAGGAAATTTTTTAGGTTTGTGATCCAGAAAATTTGGCCCTTATTCTTCTAATTACCCTGGTTGTAAAATCTGCTGTACAACAATGCAGTTCAGATGATCACGCGTGTGAAAACAGTTTGGGAAAGCAATTCCAGTCTGGCTTGAACTTGTACCCACTGTAGCACATATTAAGCTGGTTCATATTCGTATGAACGTATTCAGCCTGCATAAGACTTTGTCCATCCCTGTCCCAAGGGACATCGTGGGATGTCCCTTAAGGCTTGTAGGCTGCCATGAGAGAATATATATTTGAGGTCTTACCGAACAACAATATTAAATTGAAAATTACAACCGATAAACCAGAATGCATAAACTAGATAGTTAAACTGGAAAAAAAAAAAAAAAAAGAAGAGCAAAATTGTTTGGTCAGGAAATGAGCAGAGTGGTTTGTAATAGTATGAAAATACCGCAAATCCAACAGTTTTTATCAGTTCAGACTACTGTGGGCTGTGACCTGAGCGCTATATGACCCTTCTCTGCACAAATAATCATGCAGTCTCAAATTACACAGAGCAGCTCTTCAGCTCAAGCTACAGATTTTTTATTTGTAGGCAGAGTTACAACGGTGGCCATAACATGTACTGGGAGTTACCGCCGCTGCTGCTACGGATATAAACGGGGACAGTCGCTGCAATTGGCAATTACGAAAAGGATACGGATGCTGTACGGCTGGCAAAGCTTTGTCCAGCTACTTTCTCAGGTAGAGGAGACTAGTTACTGCCATCCACAGTAGGTGGCGGATTTGTCGTTGACAAGAGATGTTATCGCGATAGCGACGCGGAAAACCCCCCCGATTAAAAGCTCAAGCAGGAAACACAAGCTTAGGGAAAAAAGGAAAATGAAAAGCAGCCGTAATGACACTCTTGACTCGGCAGTGCAGGGGGACGCCGCTGTAGCACGGCCGCGGTACGGGTGGTTCTGCTCGCGGGGGAGAACCAGCCGGGGAAGAGGCGGCCGTGGGAGCGAAGCCTCCGCGGGCGGGAGGTGCCCCGGGCGCCCGCTCCTTGCCGGGAGCCCTCCCCAGCGGCTCTCCGACTCGTCAGAATCAAAACCAACTCAGAAAGCACTTGGGAGCTTCTGCAAACGGGGCGGGGGGACGGGCCCGGCAGCCTCCCCACCTCCTCCCTCCGCCGCTCGGCGACCTTCCTCCCCTTGCGGACCTCCTCCTCCTCCCTCTCCCTGCACGGCTCGCCACGCTGCGAGCCGCAGGCAAAGCCCAGCACCCCCGGCCGCAGGGAGGCCGGCAGAATTCGGCAGAACGGGGAGAGGAACGGAGCGGAGCGGAGCGCACCTTCTGTTTTCCTCCAGGGGCCCGGCTCGGCGGGGCTGTCCCTGCCCTGGGCCGGGGGTGGTCGGGACGCGGAGCCAGCTTGGGGCGTAGCCCCATCGCTCCTCCCCGGGGCGTTGAGGAGGAGGAGGAGTGGGGTGTCTCGGCCGTCCTTCCCCGCCCCGC